>MU667874.1:120124-136793 GCA_026770625.1 Nicotiana glauca
TGGTGTTATCACAAAATATTGGTATGCACCCTACTTCAATTCCAAAGTATACCAATTATTGCTTAATCCACAGTAATTGAGCATAACATGAAGCAGCAGCAACATATTCAGCTTCAGCAGTAGAGAGAGCTACTGAATTTTGCTTTTTGGTAGCCCATGATACAAGACAAGACCCTAGAAAGTGTGCCATACCTTAAATGCTCTTCCTATCCACTATAAAACCTGCATAGTCAGCATCAACATATCCAATTAAGTCAAAATTACTGCCTTTGGGATACCACAGACACATATCAGTTGTGCCTTTCAGGAATCTCAATATTCTTTTGACAGCTGTCAAGTGTGACTCTTTTGGATTTGCCTGGAAACGAGCACAAAGTCCTACACTAAAAATAATGTCAGGTCTGCTAGCAGTAAGATATAAAAGTGAACCAATCATACCCCTATAAAACTTTTGATCAAATGATGAACCTGGTTCATCAATATCTAGCTTTGTGGCAGTTGCTATAGGTGTATCTATTTCCTTAGATTCTTTCATTTTAAACTTCTTGATTATTTCCTTTGTATACTTCTGCTGATGGATCATGGTTCCATCTGGACTTTGTTTAATCTGTAGCCCCAAGAAGAAATTAAGTTCTCCCATCATGCTCATTTCAAACTCACTTCCCATTAGTTTAGCAAAGTCCTTACTTAACCTATCTGTAGTGGCCCCAAATATTATGTCATCAACATATATTTGTACAACAAGAAGATCTTTACCTTTTTCCCTTAGGAACAAGGTGCTGTCAATTTTACCTCTTTTGTACCCATGCTCCAGAAGGAATTTTGACAATCTTTCATACCAAGCTCTTGGGGCCTGCTTGAGACCATAGAGAGCTTTATCTAGCTTGTATACATGATCAGGACATTCTTTGCTTTCGAATCCTGGAGGTTGTTTCACAAAAACTTCTTCTTTGAGATAGCCATTTAGGAAGGCACTTTTGACATCCATTTGATGAAGAGTGAATTCCATATGTGCTGCAAAGGCTATGAGGAGTCTAATTGCTTCAAGTCTAGCAACTGGAGCAAAAGTCTCATCATAATCAATGCCTTCCTCTTGACTATAGCCTTGAACCACCAACCTTGCCTTGTTTCTTGTAACTGTTCCATCTTCATCTAGCTTGTTCCTGAAGACCCATTTTGTCCCAATGACTGACCTGTCCTTAGGTCTTGGAACCAAGTGCCAGACTTGGCTTCTTTCAAACTGATTGAGCTCATCTTGCATAGCATTGATCCAATCTGCATCTTGTAGAGCTTCACTCACATTTTTAGGTTCAATGAGAGACAAAAAGGCATCAAATGCACACAGGTTCTTCAGTTGTGATCTAGTCTTGACTCCAGATGTTGGATCATTGATGATGTTCTCAATGGGATGAGAACTCAAGTACTTGTAAGATCTCCCCACCAGCTGGTTCCTGCTAGTTTCTCCTTCATTGTTATGCTGCAGAGGAACAGGTTCAGGTACAGGATCCTTCAGAAAATTTTGTATAGTTTCTCTCAGATTGGTTCCCCCTGTCAGGTTGCCCTGGGTGAAAGGACCTGTTCCATCACCTGCTCCTTCCTTTGATGCCACCTTGACTTGTGCTGTGACTTCAGTCAATTGTCTCACCAGTCCAATGGCTTCATCTTCATGTTCCTGTCTCTCAGAAAGAGTGTTAGATTCATCAAACACAACATGTACACTTTCTTCAACACATAGAGTTCTTTTATTAAACACTTTATATGCTTTGCTATGTGAAGAATATCCCAAGAATACTCCCTCATCACTTCTGGGATCAAACTTACCTAGGGAGTCTTTGCCTTTATTGTGCACATAGCACTTGCAACCAAAAGCCCTAAGATGGGATATGTTTGGTTTTCTCCCTTTAAGTAACTCATAGGGAGTTTTCTCTACAAGAGGTCTGGTCATGCATCTATTAATTATATAACAAGCAGTGTTTATAGCCTCTGCCCAGAAGCTATGAGGTAGTTTACTGGAAAGTAACATGGTCCTTGCCATATCCTCAAGGGTCCTGTTCTTCCTCTCAACTACCCCATTTTGCTGAGGAGTCCTAGGGGCAGAGAAATTATGATCTATTCCATTTTCATCACAAAATTCAGCAAACTTTGCATTTTCAAATTCAGTTCCATGATCAGACCTAATGGATGCAAGTTGATTCCCTAATTGTTTCTGGGTTTTTCTAACAAAAGCAGTGAACATTTCAAATGCTTCATCTTTAGAAGTTAGAAACAGCACCCAGGTAAATCTAGAATAATCATCAACAAGCACCATTACATATCTTTTACCACCTCTGCTCATGGCTCTCATTGGACCACAGAGATCCATATGAACCAGTTCCAACGTCTTAGATGTACTTACTATTTTCTTAGGTTTGAAGGATGACCTTACCTGCTTCCCCCTTGCACATGCCTCACAAACTTTGTCTTCCTTGAACTTGATATTAGGTAACCCTATCACCAAGTCCTTGGAGACTAATTTGTTCAATTGAGTTAGACTGGCATGACCAAGTCTTTTGTGCCAAAGGAGGGGATCATTAATTAACACACTCAAGCAAGTGAGTTCATTTTCAGAAAGAGTTGACAAATCTACAATGTAAATATTGTTAACTCTTCTTCCCTGCAAAACAATTTTGTCAGTAGTAAGGCTAATCACAAAACATTTTGTGGAAGTGAAAGCAACAAGGTTACCTCTGTCGCATAGCTGTGACACACTTACCAGGCTATATTTCAAGCCATCTATCAAATAGACATTCTCAATGGAGTGAGAGTCTGTCTTTCCTACCTTTCCAACTCCTATGATCTCACCTTTCTTTCCATTTCCAAAGGAGACATTACCTCCTTTTAGGTTCTCAAGTGAAAGGAACTGGTCCTTGTTACCAGTCATATGTTTTGAGCAGCCACTATCCATGTACCATATTTGGCTACTCCCCTTCACTTGGACCTGCAAAAGAAAATCATGGGTTAGTCTTAGGAACCCAAACTAGTTTGGGTCCCTTTCTATGGGCAAAAGGATGAATTAGATTTTTCTTTGCCCAACCAGGCAGTTTATGCTTTTCTTGAACAAAGGCTTTGTTCTTTTGACTGGCCTTTTCTTTTGCATTACATTCATCTTTGTAATGGCCAGTCTTACCACAGTGTGTGCAGATCTTATTCTCAGGAAGAGTGAGGTACTTGTTTTTGGGATCCCATTTTGGAGCTTGTGTCCCAAAACCAAGTCCTCTCTTATTGCTACTATGATGTTCTTGCAGCCAGGAGAGTGCATCGGAAGCCTTGTTCCATTTGCATGTTCTGTCTAGTTCATGCTTTACCTTTCCTAAATCTTCTTTTAGGACTTTAATCAATTCATCTTTCTTGTACAGTTCATCTTTCATTTTTCCTAGATTTTCTTCTAGAGTGAGAAATGATTGATCAGCCTTTTTCTTTCCTGTCCCTAATTTCAGTTTACTATTTTCAGATCTAAGTTCTAGGATCTTGTTTTCAAGTTGATGAACCTGGTTCTTCAACTCAGTATTTGTGTTGTCACTTTCATCAGCCCTAGACTCTAACCTTTTACATTTTTCTTCTAAGATAACACATTCCCTAGACAGAACATCCTTCTCACTGTTTATTATTTCGGACTCATGTATGAAGTCCATCAGTAGATCAGCCAATTTTTCTTTAGACAAGAACTTAATCTTTTCTTTAAGGTGTAGAATACTTACCTCCTGTTCATCTTCTGATTCTCCAATGGCCATAAGAGCTTGCTCATCTTCAGCTTCATTTTCTGAGTCCTCATCTGATGTTTCTCCCCATGCTGCAACCATAGCTTTAGTTGATCCTTTGTTCCTTCTTGGTTGAACCTGTTCCTTCTTCCTGTTTCTTCTATCTGCTCTTTCTTTCTTCCATTCAACCTCCCATTGAGGGCAGTTTTTGATGTGGTGATCAGTCTTCCCACACTTGTAGCACCCCTCATTGGTTTGTTTCTCAAGAGCCCTAGGTTTGTTGAATGTTGTTCCTTTTGAAGGACCCTTTCATCTCATAAGATATTTCTTGAAATCTCTGGTTATCATAGTCATTTCATCATCTTCAATATCTGATCCTTCTGAGATTCTGAGAGACAGACTTCTTTCTTTCTTTGGAGCGTCCATCTTCATGGTTTGCCTTCTCAATTCATAGGCAGTCAGATTTCCAATCAGTTCATCCAATTTCAAGGTAGCAATGTTTTTGGATTCCTGAATAGCAGTGATTTTGCTTTCCCAGGAGATTGGCAGAACTCTAGTTAGAATCTTCTCCACCTTGTCTTCTTCCAGGATAACTCTTCCAAGAGACTCAAGTTCATTTGTCAGTGTAGTGAACCTGGTATACATCTCTTGGATAGTTTCTCCATCCTTCATAGTAAAATTCTCATATTGAGAATACAACAGTGTTCCTCTTGACCTCTTCACCTGAGGTGTTCCTTCATGAGCCACTTGTAAAGTGTCCCAAATCTCCTTGGCAGTAGTAGAGCCTTGAATCCTGTTGTACTCATCAGGTCCAAGTCCACACACTAGCCATTTCTTAGCTTTAGCATTTTTCTCCTATTTCCTTAGATCTTCAGCAGTACAATCTGCTCTTATCTTTGGAACATCCAATCCTTCAGCATTCTTATTGGTTATGGCTAAAAGACCATCACTGATGATATCCCAAAGCTCATAGTCTTCGCCCATGATATGGTCCCTCATTCTGTTTTTCCACCAGGAATAGTAGAGGCCATTGAAGAGAGGAGGCCATGCAGTGGATTGCCCTTCCCAATTCCCAGGTGGTGCACTTATGTTGATCTTTTCCTAAGGTGTTAACCTCTTCAAGGATAACCCGCTCTGATACCAATTGATGTTATTAATGTCAATACCACACAAGAGGGGGGGGGGGTGATTTGTGTGGTACCTAATTTTCGCGTTAGAAGAACATTGTTCTTCTAAGTGTTCTAACTACAGCAGTTTGCGAAATAATAAGTACTGAAAGTAAAGTGCACATAGATTTTTACGTGAAAAACACCTGGCTCAAAAGGTGAAAAAACCACGACCTACTACTCAGTAGGATTTTCCCAAACTCCACTAAATCACTGAGCCAAAAACTGCATTTACAAAACTCTTTGTAAACCTAAGGATTAACTCTAATCCCAGTGTAGCACACAGCCTCAACTGTTGCGACACCTTCAAAGTTAACTCTAACTTTAATACTCAAAGTACCTAATACAATTGCTTCAAAAAAGCTGAAAGGTACAATATTAAAACCTACTACAATTGAACTAGACTTAGAACAAACACAATGATGAAACTGGTTCTTCTATCTTAGTTCATGTAGCTTCAGACGTGCACACTTGTATCTCGCATATATTGCTTGCAAATCAGACTTGCTCTTTTTGCTCTCAAATATGCTTAATTTCTGCGTATGTGCATTACCTGTAAAAGAGAACAACTTGGTTATTTAATAGATTAGCAGTCAGAGTTTGGTCGAGACTCCAATGCTTATCCTTAGTCGATTTGAGTCCTTAACAAATACAAACTCCCATCCATATACTAGCTTAGGATTGTGTTCTATTTTCATAAAGATACTGTCTTCCTTAAAACTCAATGCAACCTTTTCGATTCCGTTCAGAAGATATTTGCTGCGCAATCTTCAATACATATCTTCCTCACGTGCCTTTCATGTGCAAAGGTTATGACTAACTGTGTCTCCCAAGATGGACTAGGTCCTTTCCTGAGTTTATTTGTCAATCTTCAAAACTTCAACTGAACTTGGGCCAACAGGTATAGTGGTGATATTTCTCATCTTTGCAAAGGGAACATGGCCTAATCTATTATGTCATAACATATTAACATCATCCTTATGAGACAAGAAAGGATCACAGTCATGTGTTTTATTGCAAATGGAATTATTTACACTTGAGAAGGAAAGACTCTATGAGGGACTGTGATTATACATACTAGATGCAGTTTTCAAGCTATGTATATCACAAGCATGATATAAAGTAGGTAAATAAGAAACATATGTAGAACAAGTATTAACATTATTCAAATAAAGGGAGCACAAGAGATACAGACAATCCCTGATTTTACCAATCTCCAAAGGCCTCTTCATTGAAGGGGCCTGCATCAGACAACATGCGTAAGTAAATGCTATCAAGGATTTAAGTTGTGCAGTTAAAGAGGATATGGATATGAGATTAAACTTGAAGGAGGAAACAAACATGACTTTGTGTAGAGTAATTTGAGGAGCAAGATTCATACTGCCAATTCCTATTAACTTAACTTTATAGCCATTTGGGAGAGTGACTAGCAAAGGATGGGGTAAAATCCTAATATCAACTAATGTCGTTTTATTAAAGGTCATGTGGTTTGAGGCTCCTGAGTCTAAAATTCACATGTCAGTCCAAGTTCTGAAACATTTACAAAATAACTTGCCAAAATCAATAGAGGATGTACAAGTTATTATACCTGCAAAGTTCATATTTCCTACAGCAAGGTTTACAGATCCAGCTCCATGACTTATGTTCTGAGAACCTTCTACTCCACTAATGATGTTGAAGTGCTGAAGTATGTTAATAAATTAGTTGTATTATCTCTTGGATAGATTGAGATTCTGATTTTCATCCTTGGGTCCAAACTCCTCAGTTCTGGCAGAGATCTTATTAGACAGGTTAGAGTGTGCATTGGCTACAACTCTTTTGCTCTTATTATACTTGAATTTTGATTGTTGTTTGAAGTCTAGGGATAACCATGAAGTTTGAAACACTTGTCTTTGGTATGTCCTGGATGTTTGCAGTAGTCATAGAAGGCTTTGACCTATTTGTGTGTGGGAAATTGGAATTAGGAGTGTAGTTGGTCCTGAAGTTAGTGTTCCTGGAATTGTTGGCAATTCCTGTAACATTAGCATGAAGGGAAATTAACTCTCCAACCATATGATTTGAAGGTCTCATCTCACACTGCTTTTTATCCTGAATCAGTAAAGAGAAGGCTTGTGCCATTGAAGGAAGATGATTCATCATAAGAATGCTACCTCTCACTATAATGTATACCTCATTGAGCCCCATGCGGAATTGAATCAATATCCTATCTTGTTCAGCCTTATGCATACCTTACTTAGCACCACAGGTACACTGGCAGCTGCATTGAGTTTTTGCACATAAAGTGCTTAACGCTTCCCAGAGTTTCTTCAATTGAGTGTGGTAGCCTGTGATGTCCAGAACTCCCTGAGATAGGTCATTAATCTCATTTTGGATTTGATACAATCTCGCACCATTAGTTTGTTCATATCGATCCTCCAATTCTCTCCATAATTCAACAGTATCATTTGCATATTCTACACTATCCGCTATTTCCTTTGAGAGTGAATTTAGAATCCACGAGGTCACCATATCATCACACTGTTTCCACTATCTAAACTTAGGAGATTGGGGATCTGGACGCTTAAATTCTCCACTAATAAAACCAATTTTATTTTTAACAGAAAGGCCACGCAAAATTGCTTGCCTCCATGATCTATATCCAATTCCACTGAAAGCCACACTAACTAGTGTAGCTCCAGGATTATCCAACGGATGTAGATATAGAGGATCACTAGGATCTAGTATGGAATTGACAGTAGCTTCAGCATTTTCAACATTTGCAGCATTATCATTTACATCGGTTTGATCGATAATAGCTATATTAAGAAATTCAAGGAATACAGAGTAGAGAAAGAAGGAGAAAACTTAGGAAAGTGAAATTGAAGACGAGGCAAAGCTCACACTGTGTGGATCGACTGAGAATTGAATCAAAACGAAGAACATAGCTCAGATCGTGTGATCTAGGCGACAACTTAGTCGGAGATTTCCGTGCTCTGATGCCATGTCAAGTTGTGTCTTTGGAACATCAAGCTTCGCCGTTGATTAGAAACTCCGTTGATGAGTTCTAGAAGTTTCGCATGAGCTAGAGGAAGAAGAAGATCGATCTGGAAAAGAGAATGATAGTTCACTTCATTTCTAATTTCTGATAGTGCACATATACACGTGGTGTACGACTCCACTAACTAATTCCAACTAACTTGCCAGCTAGGACACAACTAACTAGCAACTAACCATGATTAACAAACTACGCTAGTTAAACTAACTATAGTTACAAAGATACAAGGAACGAAAAATTAAATACACAATTATATCTCAATAAAAAATAAAAAAAATTTTAAAACTTGCGATCTAAAATAGCTGATAGGTTTTTGTGCAACTATAGAAACATGTAATCAGTATAATGAGAAGTTTAATATTAAATTATTTTTAAATATAAAAAAATTTATTTTTTAAACAAACAGAAAAAGTGACATAAAATGAAACAAAAAGAGTTAAAGTAAGGTTTTATACTCCTTAGAGAATAAACCGTAAACTAAGTTATATACAGTGTACGTAAAAGTTTTTTGTATTAGATCACTCAAAAAGTACCTGGTTGTAAGCCTTATCGAATTTGGAATTTAAAAAAGAAAATAGATCATCTATTACAACAAATACAAATAATCTAATAATATAAAATTTTCTTCCATCTACAATACATATAACTTAAACTTGGAGCTCGGCTACCCTTAAACAACTTCACTAACATATTCAGTATATTTATTCCATTAATGGAATTTTATTGGGTGTATTATTGATTCAATATATTTGTCCAAGTAGAATTTAGGAAGAATAATTTGTAATTTTATTTGTCTTTTGAAAATAAAAAATTGTTTCTGATAAATTTTCGGCTCGGAGCTTCTCTTTTTTGTTTTTGATTTCTTATCCGGTGTCCGGTATCTGCATTGAAGTCCGATTATATTTGGATTCGCGCCGCGTAGGACCCCATTCGGAGGAAAGCGCCTTCTACCAAGATTTTTTTCATACCCAAAATTCGAACTCGAGATCTATGATTAAGAAAAGAGCAGTCTCATCCATTGCACCACATACTTTAGTGGTTGCTCGGAGCTCCTCTACCCGCCTCACTCAAAAAACCAATGACCTGGTAGCATGGGGTAAGGGGGTAGGGGGTGGGGCAATAATGAAGAGGGTGTGGGAATGGGGCCAATGTTGGCAGGGCGTGGGAGAGGACTGAACATGACATTGTCGGTTGTTTTCTTATGCTCAGTAGTATTGTTTGTTGTTTGTTGTTTGTTAACTCTCAATTGAAATCAACTCCCTATAATCTCATCACATATTATCTTTTACTACTTCTTTCTGTGCTGTTCCGCACTACTATTCTCTCTCTCTCTGTCTCTTATCTCCTCTCACCCACCACCCTCTTTCCCCCCTTTCAATTCTCTTTGCATTTAACTTACAACAATAGATTTAGCTTCGTCTCTTCTCAAGCAACCATGTTGTCTCTTGTTTCTTACATTCTCACCCTGTTGCCTCCTCCCCAACACAAACACTTTTCTCTCTTAACCTAAATACCCCCTAACCTTTTATTACTTTTTCCTTCTTCTCCACTATAAATTCTAAGTAACCAAATTTTATAAGATTACTGTTTCTTAATTATCTCAGGTTATGCTTAAGGTGGTCCGCCGGATTCACTACTTCTAAGGTGGTGGTAGTAGTAGTAGTAGTACTTCTAGGGCCCCATCTCTTTATTTCCAGCTTTCTTCTTCTAATTAATTACCACTAATTCTTCATTACCTTTTGTTTTTCCTTTTCGTGTTTCTCCCCACTCTCTCTCTCTCTTTACAAATTAGATTAGTATTTTGATTTATTCTAAACATGGAGTTTTTATAGACTTATTTCTTAGAAGAAGGATATTCGAGATAGCTAGGTTACATAGATTTTGTTTAAACAGACTTCTATTTTCATGTTATGTTAATGTGTAAACTTAGCTGAAGAAGAAAGATTATTAGGGTTTTTCATAATTAATTACTAGTACTGTTTTAGGTTTATAAGCAAAAAGTTAATTAGGGTTTAAGTTAAAAATGGCATTTGCTGGTGAGGATAAGGAAATGAGAATGCAAGGGTCATTAGGGTATCATTCACTTGATCAAAACTTAGATCAAGGTAAACACCACCACCACCTCCAACCCAACAACAATAATCTACAGCCACAACAAGATCATGAAAAATCATCCTCGGGTGGTACTGGTGCAGCACCTCCAGTAGTTGTACCATATTCCAGTGGCGGATCTACTAATAATAAATTTAAGATAACATCACGAGCAAAGTATCGTGAATGTCTGAAGAATCATGCGGCTAGCATTGGAGGAAATGTTACTGACGGATGTGGTGAGTTTATGCCTAGTGGAGAAGAAGGAACGCTTGAGGCGTTGAAATGTGCTGCTTGTAATTGCCACCGTAATTTTCACAGAAAAGAACAACCAAATGTTGATAATAATAATGCTGGTATTATGGTTGTACATCCGCTTCAGCTTCCTCAACCGCTGCCTTCTCCACTGCCGTCCATGAACCATCACCATCAGCACGGCCGCTCAGTTTGGAATACTATGCCACCTCAGCCTGTCAAAATGGCCTTTGGAGGTAATGTCCATAGCCGCTCATTATATTGTTATTTACTTAATTATGTGTTTTCCTGAACTCTAGTGGCTCTTATGTCAGAACATTTTTTTCACGATGAAACACCAGTCCACGCATTTGGAAGTATAGTTGAATCGTGTGATCATTTTATCTAAAAAATTAAATTGTCATAAGAATAACATTTTATTTACTTAATTATGTTAACATTCCCTTCAAGCATCTTATTCTTGAATTTTATGATGATCTTATGTAAAAACTTAAGCTCTCATAAAAATAACACTTTATTTATTTAATTAAGTTCACACATCCTCCACACATTTTATTCTTAAATTGTGTGATTATCTTATCCAAAAAAAATTAAATTGTCATAGATATAACACGTTATTTACTTAATTATGTTAACACACCTTTCGTGCATCTTATTCTTGATTTTGTATGGCAAAACTCTTGAAAATCTTTTTGGAAATGGGTGATAATGAGAGTCGAAAACAAGATATGTCATCTAAAAAGTTAAATTAGAAAAATTACACTTCTATCTACTTGATTATATTTCAACATGTCACTCTTGCCTACGCTCTAATCTGCTCTGGTACCATATTGTATTGAATAAACCTTTCCTTTAAAAGCTTAAAACTTTTGGAGAAATTGCATTTTTATTTAGAATTATATCTTCCTCAGGTAGCGGCGGAGGTGGAAGTGGAGCTACGGACTCATCAAGTGAAGAACTTAACTTCAACACTTATCAGCAGGCAACCTCAGTGCCTCCACAAGCACAACCACCATTTATGTTAGCCAAGAAACGGTTTCGGACAAAGTTCACTCAAGACCAGAAGGAAAAAATGCTGGAATTTGCGGAGAAATTAGGGTGGAGAATTCCAAGAGAAGATGACACTGAAGTACAAAGGTTCTGCTCTCAAGTTGGGGTGAAGAGACAAGTTTTTAAGGTTTGGATGCATAATAATAAGAACCCGTCTGCTAAAAAGAACCCACAAGAAGAACCTTAAGAAGGGAACAAAAATTCTGTTCAATGTCTTGGGAATTGGCTGCTGCATATGTAATCTTTATTAGGAATCGTACGTAGCCAGTTTTTTTTCTATGTAGCGTTGTAACTATGGAACTCTTAATTAGATTTTATTGTTGTACTTGGAACCTTTATTCAACTGAATTTTCAGCTCATTATTACACTCCACATCACTGAATTTTAGAGGTACTCTAAAGCTATATTTAGGGTGCATTCCTTTTCCGGATTACCGAATGCTTTGTGCACTGGATTGCCTACATGGAGGTGATAAATTGGCGACTATACTTACGAGAAAGAGGTGGTAGATAAGCGGATTGGGTTAACCACATATGGATTAAAATAATAAACAGAGTCATGTTGCGGCCAAACGCACACGCAAGTATACGAGGTCGTCAAGTAATAAAGTGAATAAAAGTCGGATGTCGAACTCACGAGGACTTATGCTTAACTATTAACTAAATTAAATTATCCTAATTATCTATACAATATATAATTAAACCTAGAAGTATTTGGTTCTAAACTAATTAAATAAAAAATATAAACAATAAACCTTTAAGAGAGAGAAAGAGCAGATTTTTATGATATCAATATAATGAAAACAATATATGGTTATGGGCTATCTAACATTCATATTGCATTATTCAATTGAATTGACTAACTAATTTATCGAGTTTATTGGTTGACATGGTTAATATTGTTCATAAGAATCTATCGAGTTCTTACTCGCCGATTCAAGCTAACCTAACACCTATATGTCTATGGAGTTAGAATCAACAAGAACGCATTTATAATTCCGGTAAATCAACCAAGCAAGGCAATTAGGTATATGTCTATCCTAACCGCTAATTCGTTCCTTGATCCCCAGGTTCAAGAACTTGCTCTACTCAATCCTATATGCAATCTAGAATTCCCACTTTCGAGTTCAACTCTAGATTCGTAGATAGTATTCAATTGGTGATCAAGCAATCAAATAATTAAGTGCAGGATTGAATAAATAAACCAATATGATAAACTAAGAAATCAAAATCAATATCCGAATAACAATAGTTATGAAAGAACCACAATTCTAGAACGTGAAGTTTAGCTCCATATAGACATGGTATCAAAACAACAAATCATACAAAGAAACATAAAAAGACTAAGTTGGTGGAAGAAAAGATGAAACCCGGCCTCCACGGCGGCTCTGTACTTGTGTTTTCCTCTAAAAAATGTCCTCCTTCCTCAAAATACCATTTTTCCATATATATATACCAAGTAGGGTTGGGCCCAAATAATTATACTTTTTCCAATGTGAAAAAGGACACTTTTCCCAGGTTTGACTAGCGCGGTCGCGCTAGTGGCCCAGTGTTCTGCCTGACGAGCGCGGTTTGAGCACGACTGCGCTATTGACGCGCATTTCTTACCCTGTTCTGCTTAGAATTTGGAAAAACGTAAAACATGAGAGTTGTAGCCCTTTGAGTTATCTTTCCAACCATATATTGTGGAGCCCAAATAGAGTTTTGAGCAAAAAGTTATATTTATTTTACTAGATAGTGCACAATATGCTTACTGGAGTCTTCGTTTGTTCTAACTATCATCCGTTGACCCTCAAACACGATCCCGGCTAAATTTCTTGGGCTTTTACTCATACTTCAAAGCTCCAAATCACTTGAATTCATTCCATAATATCTATATAGCTCGGAATCACTCCTACAAGGCATAAAATACACAGTTAGTGCAAGACTCTAGCGATTAAAGCCCAAACTTAATTAAACATAAATATAATACAATTTAGCATTAAAACATCAAAATGTAAGTAAGTAATGCACTAAAAATATGGAATTATAGCCAAACATCACTACCCCACACTTAAACATTGCTCGTCCTCGAGTCAACCAACACTTTACTCTGTCTTTGAGTACTGAACATCTTAACACATTTGGAGCATACTATACCAATGACCATGGTTGATAGCAACAATTAAACTCTAACATATGCAACAATTCCCTTTTACTCATACTATTCTTAAAAATTATTTACAACAAAGAAAACATGCTCACAATAATCCTAGCCTAAAAAACCGACTCAATGTCACGATGCACTCATGGCTTGAATACCCAACGTCGTAGAGAAGTCTAATAACGTTACCTATCCCTCATGAAGCCATGTGCTCTCACAACAAGAACAAAAGAATACGTTGAACCCACACAATCAAATCTCATGATCAAATATAGTTTAAAGACTCATATATATATATATATACATATATATATATATATATATATATCAAAGAACTCTCTCACTCTCACAAAAGAAGTCACATACATGCACTTGGTACCATAGGCTTGCCCTTAATGTAAATCTCTACTAATGTAGGCTCGCTCGATCTAAAATCAATTAGGTCTTTTTTCATGGTTGTAATGTGAGCTAAGGGACGGATAGGATATATTTAGGAATAGTGACTAACCCTCCTAAGCACTTTAACACACCACATAATTAGCTTTAAGCGCAAATTCTTCAATCCACTTCACTTTCACAAATAATATCACCCCAAAAATACTCCCTTCTTCTTTAAGCACTACATTAATTTATACCCACTAGCAGGAACAAGACAACAATTTATTAATCCATTTTTTTTTCTTTTTTTCTTTTTTTCTTTTTTCCAGATTTTTCTCTTTTTTTTCTTTTTCAATTTTCGCTAGTGGTGTATTATTTTACAAAATAAGTACACCTTTCTTGCTTTTATTGATTCCACTCAAAATTCATCCCACACTTAGTTCCTTGTTACTTCTTTTAGCGTTCAACTCACAATTAAAGTGCTTTAAGAGGAAAAATAATCAAAACAATGTCAATTAAGAATAAAAAGGGTATATGCTTGTAATGTGGGTGCCAAATAAAAGTCTATATGCTCAAAAGGGTTGACTAGGGATAAATTTTACTTGTGGTAAGTAATTAAGCTCAAAAAGATCAAAGAATGCCTAAAATCATTTTTCAAACCGAGCATCACCTAAAATTTCGCTTTGACTCACAAACCGGGCAAGTTCTAGACACAAGTACAATACCTGGACTACACAAAAATCTCACCACACATGGCACATGACTCACTAAGAACGATCTCATTCTGACTCTCAAACAAATGCAAGTATTTACGGAGTCACGAGATATTAAGCATTAAGCACAAAGTGAACATAAGTCAAGAAAATGAGACATAGGCATCACCAGACATGCTATCCAACTAAGCAAGGCATCATCAATAATTTCAAATCATAGGGAAGATACTACACATGCCAAAGCCTAAATATGCTACTATCAAACAAGTCAAGGGCGCCTAGGTTCATCATTCTTCCTCCTTTTATTCCCTAAATTCTAATCTACTCTAAAAAAAATATAAAAGGAAAAACTGCTACCCGGTTCAAACTACATCTCGTGGAAAAGAACCGAGGCACAAAGAAAAATTACGGAGGATTATTACTATCTAAAGAAAGCTAAAAGACATATTTTTGTATTTTTTGTTTAGACTTTAATCCCTCAAGAAAACTGTCTAGGAGATCCATCGTCCGGAAAAGTCCAAATTTTTCAATTTTTTTTTTTGATTTTTTCTCATAGCTACTAAAATACTACAGAACTACAAAAACAAAAATAAGAAGTTAATATTTTTCTAACATCCTATTACTAATTATATAGAGAAATTTTTTTACCCCACATTTAAAAGAGTGCAATATCCCCAATGCACAAATAAAGCAAAAATAACAAGGGTGGACAAGAAACTCCCTGAAAGGCCAAAGGCCGAAGCACTAGTAGTTCACGGGGTATGCAGACTTCTCCCAAGGATGGTCCTTTGTGCGGGTACCTCACACTAGTTCCAACCAGCTGGCTCGCATTTGCACATTTTCAGTGAATTTCTTCTATGCCTATAATCCTACAAAAAAGAGTGCTACAAAGATAAAAAATAAAAATAAATAAATAAATAAAAATAAAAGAAAGTAGTAAAGCTGGGTTGCCTCTCAACAAGTGCCTAATTTAAAGTCGCGGCACGACTTGAACCAATTTTTGTCTTCACCTTGAACTTATGAATTGTACCCCTGACATGGCATCCAGTCTATGGCTATGCACCTTTGGTGGGGCTACAAAGATAACCAGGCCAAGTAATAAATTTTTCACTATGCACTTCTCGGCCTTTAGATGAGGAATGTAATTTTTGTTTTTTGGCACAACAAATTCAAGAATATAGGCGTTCTCATCCTCACTCTTTGACCTCTTCATTGGCTCAGATGGCTCGATTACTATCTTATTATCTAAACACAATGTGGGAAAATGATTGAAATGAGGTCTAATGCGCTCTAACTCATGAATTTTACTACTATTTGCATCCCCATATTTACACACACTCAAGTCTCCCAAAGTAATATTATCTACCCCCTCATGTGACTTTAGAGCACTCTTCTCAATATTGGCATCCTCAAGAAAAATATGGTCTAGTGATTGGTATTCTCGTTTTAGCTCCTTAATTTGGTCTAGAAGATTTTTTTCAGTTTCACACAACTCATTATTAATTTGTTGGGTGTTACACGCATCAACCTTTGTGCTCAAATCTGCATCTAAGTTATGTACAGCCAAGCAAAAATTATCAATTTGATGTGCAAGTTCATCTCTCTCCTTAGACCAATCATTCACCAACGTAGTCAGAAGACAACATCGTTCCGCATATTCGCCTAATCGAGAATATACGTCCCAATACCAACCCTTACTTCCATATTCAAATTCAGACCTCCCATGATGTCATGTTGAGAGAACTAGAAACACACAAGGAGAAAAGTCAAATATTTATAAAATTAAAAATATTTAAGAAAAGAGAAGAAAAAAAATTGTAAAGATAAAAGTAAAAGTCTAATTTAGAAAATAGTTAATTTTTAAGTCCCCGGCAACGGCGCTAAAAACTTATTGCGGCCAAACACACACGCAAGTATACGCGGTCGTCAAGTAATAAAGTGACTAAAAGTTGAATGTCGAAACCACGAAGACTTATGATTAACTATTAACTAAATTAGACTATCCTAATTATCTATACAAGAATTAAACCTAGAAGTATTTGGTTCTAAACTAATTAAATAAAAAATATAAACAATGAACTTTTAACAGAGAGAAAGAGCAGA
>MU667874.1:149070-160778 GCA_026770625.1 Nicotiana glauca
ATATATATATATATATATATATATATATATATATATATATATATATATATATATATATATATATATATATATGTTTTGTTACACATGATATTTGGGATTCATAAGTTTAATGAACTCGATAAATGTCATTAGTTGTCGTCTATTTAAATTCATAATGTTAGCTAAATTTTGGCCAACTATTCAAGATTGAAAAGGGAGTAAGGTGGAAGAAGAGGGGAATGGAGAGGATAAGGTGGAAGAAGAAGAGGGTTAGGTTATGGGTTTTGGGTCTTGGGTAATGGGTGGGTCAAGTTTAATTTAATATCAGATGTACCAAGAGCGTTGGATGCGTGCCACGTGTCCAATACATCAAAGTAGGGGTATATGTATTTGAATAGTAAGACGGCAAGGGTTCTTCTGATCCAATAGTATAACTGAGGTTAATTTTAAACAATTTTTAACAGTAAAGGGATATTTCAAGGCCTTTTCCGTTATAAATACGGGCATGATGAGATCAACTGTAGGAAGAAGAAGGGCCAGCATAATGCAGCACAAGAGAAGAATGGAAAAGCCACAAATGATAAGAATGCAGCTCAGCATTTATCATTGGTGAACACAGAGAATGGGACAAATGTGAAGGAGGAAAATGTGGCAGAACAAGGAACTAAGGAGAATGTATGGATTACTCCTCAAAGAATTAGGCGAAACCAAGGCAAGCAACAACAAAGAGGAAACTATCAGCAATAGAAGGTGGTCAGTTCAAACACATTTTAGGTACTTAACAAAGAGAGTACCATCAATATTGTTAGCAATGTCGGTAATCTAAACAACAGTGATAAACAACTAAGAAGTGATGTCAATATGGGTAGTCAAAAGGTTCCCAGTCAAGAGAATGGTTAGTGTCTAAGCTGGAATGTAAGAGGGCTTAACAACCCAAATAAGCAAAAAGAAGTCAAATTCCTTTGCAATAATGAGAGAGTGGGTTTAGTAGAATTACTAGAAACAAAAATAAAGAGTAACAATATTGAAATTATGGCAGAGAAAATATTTATAGTGTGGCCTTATATTACTAATCTAGCAGCCCATTGTAATGGAAGAATATGGATTACATGGAGACCAGATTACTACATTTCAGTACTATTGGAAACACAGCCCAATTTGTCACTTGTGTTGTACGCAACATCAAACTGGACTTTGTTATTTCTTTTGTGTATGCATTTAACACAGGAGAGAATAGGAAGGAGCTATGGAACAATTAATGAACTATAGCATGACATGCAAACAACCATGGATAATTGTAGGGGACTTTAATCCAGTGTTGAATGCGGATGATAGAGTGGGAAAAAATCTAATAACATGATCAGAAATTATAGACTTCCATCACTGAATAGACACCTGTGGGTTGATCGAGCTTCTTTACGTGGGTCAGAGATACATATGGAATGATAAAAGTAGTAGTGGACAAAGGATTTTTTGCAAAAATTGATCGAATTTTTATTAACAATGAGCGGTTAGACATAATGCCACCAAGTAAAGCAAATGTTCTTCCTGAAGGTATAAGTGATCATAGTCCAGTAAAGATCAATAACGACCCGGTCGGTTATTTCGAGAGTTATAGACCCGTTCCTCCATTTTCTGCTTCTTTTGTGTTCTTCAGCTACATTATGATATATCAGGTTAGTTGGTTCGGGTGCAGAGTGGTTTTGGAGTGAATTGAGGCGCATAGTCTCTAATTGAAAGCTTAAGTTGGAAAAGTTGACAGGATGTTGGCTTATGTGTAAATGACCTCGAATTTAATTTTGGATGGTTCCGTTAGCTCCGTTAGGTGATTTTGGACTTAGGAGCACGTCCGGAATATAATTTGGATGTGTGTAGTAGAATTACGTTTGAATCGGCGAAAGTTAAAATTTTGTTTGTCCGGCTGTAGAAATTTTGATATCGGGATCGGATTGGATTTTCAGAAGTTGAAGTAGGTTCATGGTTTCATTTTCGACTTGTGTGCAAAATTTAAGGTCAATCGGACGTGATTTGGCAGGTTTCGGTTTGTGGAATTCAGAAGTTTAGAAGTTCTTTAGGCTTGAATGCGGGTGTAATTTGGTGTTTTGATATTATTTTGAGTGATTCGAATGTTCAACTAAGTTTGTATGATGTTATAGGACCTGTTAGTATATTTGGTTGGGGTCCCGAGGGACTCAGGGTGATTTCGGGTGGTTAACGGCTTGATTTGAGTTGAGGAATTAAAGCTGAAGTGCTGCTACTTCTGGTGTAACCATACCTGGAGAGTGGGAACCGCAGGTGCGAACCTGCAGAAGCGAAGGAGGAGCAGCAAAAGCGGCCAAGGACTAGCTGGGTAGGAGTCATAGGTGTGAAGATGTTCCCGCACCTGCAAGGATCGCAAAAGCAGGCAGCTGGGCGCAAGTGCAAGAGGGATCCGCAGGTGCGATGGAATTTCGCACCTGCGACGGACGCAAATGCGGTCTTGAAGCTACAGGAGTGGAATCTGGGATTTTAAGTGAAATCCTCACCTACAATGGTATAAGGTACGACATTGCAGATGTGACAGAGGGCTCGCATGTGCGAAAAGTCTTGGCAGAAGTATAAAAAGCAAGGGTTCGCGATTTTGGTCTTATTTCCACATTTGAGACTTGGACTCAGGCAATTTTGGAGGAGATTTTCGAGGGAATTATTGAGGTAAGCTTCTTGAACTCATGTTGGATCATAAATCTTGTTTCTCCACTGATTTACCCACCTAATTAGCAAGATTTCGAAGTGAAATTTGGGGGTTTAAGGCTTGAGAATTGGAGAGTGGATTTTGGGGATTTGGATAACCAAATCAGGTCGGATTTTGATAAGTTTGGTATGGTTAGACTCGTGAGCAAATGGACTTTCGGGTTTTGTGACTTTGGTCGAATTTCAAGATGTGGGCCCGAGGGCCGGGTTTGAGTCGATATCGGATTTTGACTCTAATTTGGTAGTTTTCTTGTGGAATTGATCCCTTAGCATGTATTGATTGTATTGTATTACTTGTGGCTAGATTTGGGACGTCTGGAGGCTGATTTGAGAGGCAAGGGCATTGCGGATTAGGATTTTGTTTGGTTCAAGGTAAGTAACGCTTTCAAACTTGGTTTTGAGGATTCGAAACCCCAAATTATGTGCTATGTGATTGGTATTGAGGTGACGCACATGCCAAATGACGGGCATGCGGGCATGAACCATGAAAACTGTGACCTGAGTGATTCCATGGCATCATTTAGTGACTCTATCATGTTGACATCCATGTTTTCATCACGTGATAAATTAATTGAGCTGTAAATCATGCTAGATATCATATTTAGGCTTTATGCTGGTATTGTTGGGACCCTTATTGTTCGTTCCTTGCTGTCATATCACCCTTTTCTTTGATATTCTATACTCAGTCATATTCATGCATCTTATATTATACCTCAATCTTAGTTATTTATTGATTCATCGTATCATAGTTCGGGGTTAGTTTACATGACATTGTGAGACCGTGGGCAAGACTGGAGAGATTGATGACTGAGTGAGGATGAGAGCCTGATTATGAGTGACAATTATGGGATCAGACTGCACGCCGCATCGGTTATATTGATTTATGATAGCGCTTGGGCTGTTGAATCCTCTCCGGAGTCTGTAACATACCCTCAGTGAGCGCGGATGATATTATTAAGAGATGGATTTCCCTGGATATAGATCTTTTTCGAAGTACTTGTTACCTGGAGATGGATCTTATCCACATGGTCGAATTGCCCTTTCCCCTAGTACTGGGTGACTTATAGTCGATGTTGTATATGTTTCGGGATGGATCTTCCCTAGGCCGGATGGCCATATACAGTACTGAGTGGTAGAGTACTTGAGAGTGGAAGCACATGGTGCATTTCATACAGTATGTGCATTGACATGTAAGTTAGCTGAGTTATATATACCTTACAGTGTTCAGATCAATATTTACTTTAATGCTTTGAGCTGTCTATTTAACTTGAAAGCATACCTGCATTTCTGCACATTTATTTCTATTATATCTATTGCGGTTGAATTCGTCACTAACTTTTAGTCCAAAGTTTGGACGTGTTACTTACTGAGTTGGTGTACTCATGTTACTCCCTGCACCTCGTGTGCAGATCCAGGCGACTCTGTTCACAACGGAGGTTGCCCCAGAGTTTGGAGACTATCAAGGTAGTTGCACAACGTTCGCGGGCCTTGACTCTCCTTCTTTATCATTTGATGTATTTAAATTGTTTTCTTTAGACTTTGTAGTGGATTGTACTCCGAATAAACGCTCATGTACACAGTGACACCCCGGTTTTGGGCTGGATTGTATCGTATTTTGGGATTTGTTATGTTTTCAAAAAGGTTTCTTTTATGTTAACTGCTTCCATCATTATTGTTAAGGTTATTTTATTGTGTTAGGTTGTTGAGTTGAGGCTGGCCTAGTTCCACGATAGGCGCCATCACAACGGATGATTTTGGGTCGTGACAAGATCACTTTCCTAGATGTTACGCCTAGATTTAAGAGATATTTTCAATTCTATAATGTCTGGCCACACGTCCTCAATTTAAAGACAAGGTAGAAGCAGGGTGGAATGTACAGATTCAAAGGTGCAACATGTTACAAGTTGTTAGAAGACTGAAGCTTCTAAAAAGAGAGCTAAAGGAATTAAACACTAAGGCCTTTAGAAACATCCTTAGTGACTCATAAATGGACAAGAAGGCTCTAAGGCTAGCACATGAGTTGCTGCACTCTGATTCTTTTGAATGCAGTTCATCGAAAACAAGAGAGGAGAAGTATAATATGTTTAGGCATTCTTCTTATATGGCTGAGATGCACCTGCCACAGAAAAGCAAGGCCACATGGGTGAAATTTGGTGATGACAATACCGTACTTTTACTTAATAATCAAACATAGAAGACTGAAGCATCATACTCTCAATTGAAGGTTACAGCAGGCAACTCGCTGGCTGATCCTGATATCATAGATTCCATCTTTGTGGACTATTAAAAGGAAATACTAGGGAGGAAGAGCAATCACAGAATTAAGGCATTTGCTATTATAATGAGAAATGGTCTAGTGTTGGACACAATATAGCAGCTGAAATTATTGGAGCCATACACTAAAAAGGTGGTCAAACATGCTATATTCCATATTGACCAGAACAAGAGTCCAGAGCCTATGGTTATGGCAGTGGATTCTATAAAGCAACATGAGATATTATAGGCAAAGACATCACTGAAGCTACTTTGGAATTCTTTCGCAATGCAAACTGTTGAACCAAATAAACTCTACAAATATTGTTTTGATTCCAAAGATTGCAGTACCTTAAAATGCAAGTTAATATAGGGCTGTAGCTTGTTGTAATGTCCTAAATAAGGGTATATCAAAGATGATTTGTGGTAGACTTAAAGAGGCAATTAGTGTAGTTGTGGCCAACAACCAGTCTGCCTTTGTACAAGGGAGATCTATACACAATGTTCCGATTTGTCATGACTTATTGAGTCACCATGGTAGGAAGACCACACCAAGATGTTTGATGAAATTTGACCTCAAAAAAGCCTACGACATGGTAAGCTGGGAATTCTTGGAGGAAGTCTTAAAGGGCTATGGTTTTCCTGAAAGATTTATACATATTGTGATGATATGTGTGACTTCTCCTATGTATACTATCAAAATAAATGGGGATGGTCATAGATACTTTGAAGGGAAAAGATGACTTAGTCAGAGGGGCCCTATGTCTCCCCTCCTTTTTGTCCTTGTCATGGAATACTTTTCAAGGGCTTTAGAATGCATGTGTGATCTCCAGACTTTGCCTTTTATTCTATGTGCAAACAAGTAAAGCTCTCACATTTAATATTTGTAGATAATTTTATGATTTTTTTCAAAGCAAATTCTAGCTTTTTTAAAAGAGGTATGGAAGCCTTGGTTCATTTTAGTGATGTATTTGAGCTGTTGCAAGCTTGGACAAGTCAAGAATCTTTATGGATGGAATTGATGACCAAACCAGGGATCAATTGCTAGACATAACTCAATTTATACAGGGCATCTTTCCAATCAGATATCTTGGTCTACCTCTATCTTTCAAGAAATGGAACAAGTTGGAATGTCAGTAGTTAGTGGATAAAACCACTAATAGGATCACCACTGTTTATTCAAAAAAGCTATCCTATGCTGGGAGACTACAACTCATACTTGCAGTCTTATTTTCTATCCATAGCTTCTGGGGTTCTGCCTTCGTCTTGCCTCAAAGTATTCTTAAAGAAGTGGATAGGAAGTGTAGGGAATATTTGTAGGGCGGTACAGAAGAGACAAAGAAAATTTTATTAGTTGCATGGAAAAAAGTGTGCAAGCCAAGGAAATATAGTAGACTGAATACAAAAAATAATCGAAGTCGGAACATGGCATTAGTTGGGAAATTTTTATGACAATTAGTGGAGAAAAAAGATATATTGTGGGTGAAATGGGTGCATGGCATCTATATAAAGTCCAACACTAACATTTGGATGCATAAACTTCCTGAGGACTGCAATTGGTATTGGAAGAAGATAAATGTATTAAAGAAAACCATGCAAGATTGGTACATACATGGCAGTTCATATTAACACCAAAATGGGTAATACTTGATCACTAGCTCCTACATTGCACTAGTGGGCTAGCATGAAAGACTGAAGACTGTTGAGTTGATCTGGTCATCACTAGCTCAACCAACACATAGGTTTGTGGTTTTGTTAGCTGTACAGGGCAAATTTCTCAGTAGCAAGGTGTAGACACCTTCATATTCCAGTAGCAGATGATACATGTTGCCTCTATGCTAGACTAGCTATGGAGACTCCCATGCACTTATTTGTATATTATGATTGGATAGGAAACGTGTGAGAAGGAATCTAGAAGTGGACATGGATCACCATAAGGAAATGAGAAGTTCATGCTATTCTTGAAGGGATTAAGAGGAGGCAATGGAAACAGTGCCAAAAGGAAAATAGCAGCAATCTGGGAAGCAACGTATATTATGTATGGAGAGAAAGGAGTTGAAAAATATTTAGGGGAGAAACTGTAAATACTGAGATTGTCACGACTCAAATTTTCCTCTGTTGGGTGTCGTGATGGCACTTAGTCTTAGGGATTAGGTAAGTCTAACAACTTCTGAAAATAATAACAAAATAAATAAAGATTAGCAATTCCAAATTTAGAATTCTCTATACAAGTATTACAATCCTAAAACCGGTAGTACAAGTCATAATCTCTACAGAGTTTACTAGAAAACCTCTAGATACAAATGTTCCGAAATAGGAGTAAACAGTGTAAATACAAAAAACCCTAGAAGGTGATTCCAAAGCCTGCCAGCGTAGCAGCAACAGGTTTACCTTGAGTCTCCACCGCAAGATCTGAACATCTAGCTAACGATCGACTGACTCCGCAATAACTGGATCTGCACAAAAATGTGTAGAAGTGTAGTATGATTACACCAACGGTACCCAGCAAGTATCAAAACTAACCTTGGTGGAATAGTAACGAGGGACAATCAAGACACCTACTGGACTAAATAACCTGAACAAGTATAAGTGTATGACTAACAGCAATACGATATCTCTATAAAGTTATGCATAATGACAACGATAATATGGTACTTGCAATAAGAAATAGAAACAATAATTAGCAGCATAACACAACAAGTAACAACACAGTAGGGTAAGCTGGGCATAGTCTAAACCCGAAGAATACAACTAAAAGAAGGACAAATATCAACTAGATGAAAATAACCATTTCACATCAAGTTTTATCTAGTAATCACCACGAGGCACCGAACCTCAAAATATTCATAATTCACGGGTTCCAATTTGTGAACCCTAAACACTTGGCATCATGTGCCTTCGCTACAAATAATAACTGCACGGACGACTCACATGCCGATAGAACTAGACGTGGATGTGTATCAATATTCACCTATATCAAAATCCATCCTATTAACCGATAAGAGTGATTAACTACGTGTATGCTTATGCAAGTGCTCTAACTTAGTTTATGTCAGCTAGTAAGTACAGAAAAAATGGACAGCAAGTAAAACGTTTTCCTACAATTTTTCACAAGATAAAACTCACACAGGTAAGTGAACCGCTACACAAATATCAACAACAAGAATTCCCCCGGGCCATCGCAAGTCACCACAAACCAATCCCTAACATAGTCTACCTTGTGTCGCCATGTGTCCAATTAGTAAAGTAAATGCCCGCCTTGTCTCAGCACACATGCATAATAATATTCTCACCTTGTCTTGCCACATGCGCAACCCACATATATATATTCCACCTTGTCACGCCGATGTGCAAATATCAGTAGTAACAATAGCATGGCATTGACCTCGTACAACCCAATAGCATGGCATCGCAAGTCACCACAAACAAATCCCTGCATGGCATCGCAAGTCACCACAAACCAATCCCTGACATAGTCTACCTTGTGTCGCCATGTGTCCAATTAGTAAAGTAAATGCCCGCCTTGTCTCGGCACACATGCATAATAATATTCTCACATTGTCTCGCCACATGCGCAACCCACATATATATATCCCGCCTTGTCACGCCGATGTGCAAATATCAGTAGTAACAATAGCATGGCATTGACCTCATACAACCCAATAACATTGCGCGGCCAAAACCTCGTGCATCACAATAACAGCCGCACGGAAGAAACCTCGTGCATCAAAATAACAACCGCACAACAGAAACCTCATGCATTAAAATAACAATCGCATGACAGAAACCTCGTGCATCACAACAACAAGTACAAAAGCAACAATGACAATAATACATGAGTATGGCAATTGAATCAACTCAGAAATTCTAGAACTCAAAGAAACGAAAGAACTAGGTCACAAGGAATAGCCACAATAAAGAATGCGAGTCATAATAAGAACATCTCAATTAGGAAAAAATAATATGTAACAATGGTCCCATAAAAAACATTTCAACAACAAGGGAGATATCACGAGTCAATAATTCCAGTAAGGATAAGTCAACTAAGATATAGGATACCTAAACTTCTTTTAAGGTTGGGCAATCACAAAAGAAATACTACAAATTCAATTAAGGATAGGCAACAGAAAGATAATCATAACCTTAATTAAGGATGAACAATTATAGAAGAAATAATAATAATTTCAAGTAAAGATAAGTGGTTAGGAAAAAATAGAATAGCAATAGAAGAGGTAAAAATCTTCAGAAAAGTTATATAAGAGTCAAATAGGCAATAAAAGTGGAACATGAAGCAATTAATTCCAATTAAAGTAGGTAGATGTGAGACTAGTAATTAAGAAAACTTAATCAATACAAAATAACTTCATACTCAGTGAATACAAGGACCTAAGAACCGTAAAAGGCCAACTTTCCACGAATAAGTCCGAACACGTATTCATCCCCTTGCGTACACGAACTTCACAAGATATAATAGCATAGAATACTCAAATCCTAAGGGGTAGTTCTCCCATACAAGGTTAAGTAAGATACTTACCTCAAAGAAGATAAATCAATACTCAAAAATGAACTTCTCGGGTAAAATAACCTCCGGATGGCTCAAATCTAGCCAAAATAACTTCAAATCAGAAATAAAACTCATAAGAAACTATTCCAGATTACAAAACCTCAATCTTTATCAAAAATTAAAAATCAACTCAAAAGTTGACCCCCGGGCCCGCACCTCGGAACCCGACAAATTTGACAAAACCCGAACACCATTCCAATAGGAGCTCAACCCAAAAATTATCAAATTCCAATACCATTTGGTCCCTCAAATCATCATTTTTCCTTTTAAAAGTTTTTATAATTTTCTCCAAATTTTTCATTTTGATTCTCACCATTTAAAATGTTAAAAACCCAAATAAAATCATGAAGTATACTTAGAAATTGATGAAGGGCACTTAACCAACGCTTGTAGAAGAAATTTCTCTCTCAAAATCGCACACTCTCGGACCTAAAGTTTAAAAATATCACAAAATGAAGCAAAAACCCGAATTACACAGTTGAAAATAAGTTGCAAATGTTGCATTTGCGATCCAGGGATTTGCAGCAAAAGCGAAGAAGCCTTTGCAATTGCGAACAAGAACAGGGCTGGAAAAGGTTGCATTTGCAATAATAAGTTCACAATTGCTGACTGGGCATCGCAATTGTGATAGAAATACTCACAATTGCGAGCACACCAGAAACCAGCAGTCTCCCCGACACAGAAATGAGCATAACCTCCTCATAAGATGTTCAAATTCGACGATTTTTTTTTTTATGGCTCCATAATTATGATATGGATCTAAAGGTTCAATAAAAACTAAATTTGGAGTTCATATTCTTAATATAGTACCATTTATGCTTGAAGAAACGACGATGAAGCATAAAAAACAAGCGCAACACAACCGAAACATATCTGATACTCAATCAAGCCACTCAAGACCTCGTCTGAACATACCAACAAGTCACATAACACACCACAAACCTATTCGAGGCCTCAAATCATATCAAATAACGTCGAAATTATGAATCGCAACAAGAATCGAACTTATGAACTTTCAAATCTTTCAACTTCTAAAACTCGTGTTGAAACCTATCAAATCAACCCAGAATGATGTCAAATTTTGCAGGCAAGTCCCAAATGATAGAACGAAGCTGTTCAAACTCTTGGGATCGCATTCCGGCTCTGATATCATAAAATTCAACTATTGGTCAAACATCTCCACCTTCCAAACTTCAACTTTTCCAACTTTCGCCGAAATGCTTCAAATCACCCTACGGACCTCTAAATCTAAATCCGGACGCACGCCTAAGTCTAAAATTACCGTACGAAGCTGTTGAAATCATCCAAAATCTATTCTGGAGCCGTTCACACAAAAGCCAAATTCTGGCCAACTCTTACCGCTTAAGCTTCCAAAACTAGAATCCTTCTTCCTATTTGACTTCGAATCATCCGCTAACTGTACTCGACCATGCACGCAAGTTAATACACACAAGACAAAGCTGCTCAAGACTTTATGCCGCCGAACGAGACTTAAATTCTCAGAACGATCGGTCGGGTCTTTACAGAGATAGTTCTGGTACAAATTAAAAGAGAGAACATAGATAGACTAGAAAAATTTCATAACTCTAGGAAAGCCAAATAATGCTTTAGTTTAATACACAGCATACATTGTAATTAGATGTTACTTGATTTGTCGGAGGCCTATCCTTCCTGGATGTGGAAGTTAATTGGGTGCTCTTTGGGTGTATTGTTTTGTGAGTTAATTGTATTATTTACATTTTTACCAAAAAAAAAAAAATTGAATTTGAATCTATCCTTTAATTTGAATGACAAACGGTTTTGAACACGGGATGCAGGAGGTTTGCAAGAAAACTACTCTTTGATTTTGATTTTTGTCGAATCTAAATGCAGTGTCTATTTTATTTTGTGTTGTCCATTTCAATTTATGATGCTTGTTGGAGATTTCAGTCGCTGTTTAAATGTTTCCTTTTTGGGAAATGGTTTGCTGGTTCTTTTTTCCTTTTGGAAAAGTATCAATGAAGAAGGTTGTATTTGAAGCTTAATGGTATATGGCCCGATCGAATCTTGTCTTTATGAATGATGTTGAGTGCCATAGTACATATATAGAGCCACAGAATAAGTTTGGGATATTGAGGAAATTCATCAAATATATATATATATATATATATATATATATATATATATATATATATATATATAT
>MU667874.1:166268-176602 GCA_026770625.1 Nicotiana glauca
TGAGGTGCGATACAAGATCTAAATCTCAAGAGCCATCCTGCTCATATAACCCATCGCAACGCGGAACCTCAACACCTACACAATTTCTCAGGCCATCTCAAAACTCACATGGTGCAATGTATCACTTCATGAAATATCTGACAGCGAGATGACACCTTGACTACTCCATAAGGAGCGCCTTACTAAAATGAACACAGCTGGCCTGCTATAAAGCCCAAATTCACATTTAAATCCATCCACCGACCTCAAGTCCACCCTGATCATATCAAATTAAGCCAATGACCTTCCAAAGGTCCATACTAATCTCCTTCTTCTCGTAATACACAAGAACAACAGTCATAACCAGAGTACAATCCGCGACCCTGAATCCGAGTGCCCTTCAGGCATAGATTCTCAAATTGATGACATTACCACAATCCTCATACTTGCTTAAACCTTTAGTCAATCAAGCGACTATATGTCTCACTTCCAAAATCTTCCCGTGGGACACGCTCCCACAATCTTCTGAAATAAGTATCGAGCCCGTACCTTTAAAGCTTCGGATACACTAACGCTCGAAAGCGATCACGATGAAGAAAATACCAATTTACTTTAATCATTCAACCACTTCCTTGCTCATCCGAGCCCGTGATATCCTTGCCAGCCCAAGCTGCAAAATTGATCTTTACTTCAAATTTCCATGCTACTCGCTGCACCCAATGTGCCAACATACGATAGAATACGATTTTCATCATAACCCCGAAACCGTTGATATTTTACACTTTATCGTGTAAGAGCTTTGCACTTTACTCACTTCAGGGGAACCATAGCAACACATAGGTAAATTTCCATAATGGTAGGATATGCAAATCTGCAAGTAGTGGTCCAAGCCACCATAGCCCTTTCGAAATTCGCTTTTACTTAACAAGCCATAACAGATTAATGCCCCTGATAAATCATCAATCACGGCGGTCGAAAAACCTTACACGCACCGCGACAAATCAAATGCATAACTCGATCACGCTGAATGAACGGACCATAGGCTCCAACATGCCAAATTCAACTATGGCTAATCAATCACTTTCCCTCCAATTTATCCTTGATTGCTTTGGAAATAATACTCATTCTCTTCAACGCATAACATACTCCCTCTACACTCACCCCGAGTGACCTTGAATTGCGAGACCATGCTGTCTCAAATCTCACGAATTATTTCACATTTCTCAAATGCCATACCACAAGGTAGCACATCATAGAACATTCTGGGCACCTTCTCATAATCTGCTATAGGGCTTGATCCTTAACTGTACTTATAGGCTTGAAATTATTGGGCACCATACTTTTAACTTCTAAATTCACTGGGACCATTATTGAGAGCCACCCGCTCTGACTTGGTCCCGAACATATCTCACCCCATAGATCTTATAACATACGAATACTCTCTAGGCGAGGCACCTGGCGAAAATCACTTTCTCTGAAACTTATATCCATACGAGGAATATATCTTGAACCTTTTTCCAAGTCCGAACATGAGCCCATAAGGCCAACCATCACATGCCTCCAACCATTCATTTGCTCGAATTACCACTTATGGTCTTTTCTCATAACTGAACTAATCCATCGATATGCTAATAACTAGAAATCACGCAAGTAGCTAATCATACAGCCCAATCATAAGCAGTGGGACTCTCCCACTTAGCTTGAAGCCATCATTTCATAATTCTTGAGTTCGCCCGACCTCTTCACCTCTTATAGGCATAACCTCGTGCCATAAGTTATCAAAATTTCTCGAAATCCTGCGGTAAAAACTCTGAATCATCATCCACATTCGCACGACCGATATCCTTATTGAACAACCAATACAATTCTTGCAGAAGCTTCGCCAACCATGCGACCGCTAACCTGCTCACGGGGAATAACCCACCTAGGGGAATCACCTCCCGACATCTTCGCACGCCGTTGCACGGGGTACATTCACCATGACACCAATAGCCCCATCCTGAGTCCGAGCTCACCTTCCGGCTGCACACTCGCAAACATCCATTAAATGTGCGGCAACATCCTTCAAATTTTAGGGTTATGCTGCACCCTTCTCCATTTCAAGCAGCTCCTTTCCGCCATATCAATCTCCTGCCGCATAATAGCCCATACTTCACATCATACCCGTAGGCTTCAATCACCAATCATTATAATCCCCAATTCGATCCAAAATCTCCCTAAGGCATGTAGTCTTCCTACTACCAAGCCCATATGCAACCCCCGCCACTCTCCCACTTTGGCGGAACTCATCTCTTAATCGACCACTCGGCCTTGCTCCTCATACTTGGCCCTCTAGAGGTTTTAAACACCGCCTGACACTTTCCACATGCCCTTCCTCATACCTTGTTGCTCAGTTGCTACTTTAGACAGAATCTATCTTCGCGGTACTTGATTTCACCATCGCTGCTAACTTTAGAACATTCCCAAAGGTCATATTTATCGATCCCTCAACATTAGAAATTCTGATTCGATCTTAAACCACCGCACCATGCGATATCTGACAGCTGTATCTCCAATACTATTTCAAAATATCCTGCCATAAAGGTGAATCGCAACAGATTATAACATCGACGAACTGGGTACGTCCGATTAGGACCATGAAACCCCATCATAGAAGAAAAGCTCCACCACGCTTGCGGATACCAGGTCTCATTACTTCCACCAGCCTACATCTGACCATTTTTAATCCGAATGCCTTTTCCCCTGTCGGAAATAAAATACTGAATCCCTTGATTACACGCTGAGTAAACCTCCCTTCAATTTATCCACTGCCCCGACACGTGGGCAAACATCCTACCGTCACAACAACACTGCGAAAAATTACTCATGAGCATCATGATAACCTGTGCCTAGCCTCAAGGCTCTTAGAAGTCCCGTTACTAAGCTGAACAATAGTATACCCTTCCATAAAGCGACTATAATAGTCCAATTAACTATACCGGGAAAAATCATCCCGCACCACCTTTGTAGTGCCATTCAATTCTTCAAATTCTCGATTTCTAGCAAGCGCTCGCGTAGCGTAAGATTGAGTAGAAAGGAATCAAAGGCACAAGCCTCAAAAGGAATCAAACCGCACGATAAGGAAATCAAGAAGGGAAGTACTCCTAACAGCCCTGTAGCCTCCCGAGGATAAGTATAGACGTCTCCGTACCGATCCGCGAGACTCTACTAGACTTGCTCATGACTCGTGAGACCGATGGGAACCTAGTGCTCTGATACAATGTTGTCACGACTCAAAATCCACCCAGGGTCGTGATGGCACCGGACACCGCTGTCAGGCAAGCCAAACAAATTACTTAAACTAAATCTCGTTTTAACACTTTAAAAATCTAGGATTTTTCCTCCATAGTTGGAAAATTCTAAAGAGTAAAGTTTCAAATTAAATTTACAAGTTAAGCCAATAATACAATATTTCAAACCATCTCAGAACCCGGAGTCACAAGTGCATGAGCATGTACTGATAAGAGAAATAAAAATACATCATCCGTCCGGAATACAGTGGACGGAAAATAAATACAGTACTTGAAAGGGACTACCCTAGCTGCGGCCGTCTCGAATGATGCAGCTCATCTAGTCCCAAAATCATTCGTGCTGCTATGCCAGTAGACCACTGGAGCCACATATACCTGTGCAATAAAATGCACAGCAAGTGTAGTATGAGTATAAAAACAACGTGTACCCAGTGAGTATCCCGCCTAATCCCGAAGGGGTAGAGACGAGATGGTCAACTTTGACACTCATTAGTAGTCCAATGACTATTTATCTTTAATAGATATATTAAACAGTGGTTTTATTCTTATAAACATGTTTCTGATACAGATAGAGGAAACAAGTAAACATATAATTCCTTCATGGAAATTTCCTTAGATTTCTTGTTATTATTAACAATATGATATCGCCCTAGTGAGGCATAAAACAACTCAAAAGAGTTCAAAACAATAGCACAAACATGCACAAATCATGCCGAGGTCGACAGCCCGCTCCAACAGAAATATAAAGTGTGCACTACCGCGGGTCGGACGGCCCGTACCATAGATGCATCTATTTCACCGAGGCGATCGGCCCCTTCCAATAGAAATAAACACATACCGTGCTCGCGAATCATGCATGTGACACAGGTACACATAAGAATACATGCTCAATCGGTCAAATAAGGATTTACCATTTTTCAACTTTGGGGCTCAAAATCCCAACTTCTACCATCTAAATACGGATAAAAATAGAAACCAACAGAAATAATCATGGATAAACATCAAAATAAAGGTTAGATATTTACCCCCTTGTTGAGACGAGAACAACACCGCAAAAATCACCTCAAACGGAGCTCTAGAACTCAAGATATGCCCAAAATACTAAAATTCTCGGTCTAAAACACTGTTCAGGCCCATTTTCCGCTTATGCGGACATTTTTTGCATATGCGGGACCGCTTTTGCGTTGCTATTTCCGCTTTTGCGGTCCCGCATCCGCGGTCAATTGCCGCTTATGCGGTTTTGACAGCAACCAGATTCTCCCGACACGGAAATGAGCATAACTTCCTCAAACGATGTCCAAATTCGACGATTCTTTTTCCTATGGCTCCGTAATTTCGATACGGATCTAATGGTTCAAACAAAACTTAATTTGGATCTCATTTTCTTAATATGATACACCTTTATGTCCAAAGAAACGACGTTGAAATATCAAATAAGAGCATAATCACAACCCGAAACACACCCGAGGCCCCTGGGACCCCGACCAATCACACCAACCAGTCCCAAAACACATTACGGACTTGCTCGAGGCCTCAAATCACATCAAACAATGCTAAAATCATGAATCAACCTCCAATCCAAGCTTGATGAACTTTGAAGTTTCCAACTTCTATTTCCGATGCCGAAACCTATCAAATCACGTCCAATTGACTTCAAATTTTGCACACAAGTCCAAAATGACATAAAGAAGCTATAGCAACTCTCGAAATTCCATTCCAACCATCGGATCAAAATCTCACTTATCAACCGGAATTCGCCAAAATACTAATTTTGCCAATTCAAGCTTAATTCTACGCCGGTCATCACAAAAATATTCCGGACACACTCCTAAGTCCCAAATCACCTAACGAAGCTATTCGAACCATAAAATTCACATTTCGAGCCTGATATCAAAATTTCCACTTCCGGTCGAATTTTCTCAAAAACCTTCAAATTTCTATCTTTAGTCAAACGGCTCCAAAATGACCTATGGACCTCCGAATTCACTTCCAATTGCTCCCAAATCAAGAATTACCATACGGAGCTACTCCCAGTCTCAGAATCCCAAACGGACATCCATAACAGTGAAAATGCATTTTAAGCCAAACTGATGCAATTTCTTCTAAAATGCTACCTTCCACAATAGGCGCCAAAACGCTCCCTGATTATCCAAAACCCGATCCGGGCATATGCCTAAGTCCGAATTCATCATACGAACCTGCTGGAACTTTCGAATCCCAATTCTGAGGTCGTTTATTCAAAATTCCAATCCTAGTTCATTTCTTCAACTTTAAGCTTCTCAAATGAGAATTCTCATCTAAATTTAACTCCAATCTTCCTGAATTTTCAATTTCGACCATGCGAACAAGTCATAATACCTGAAATGAAGTTGTTCATGGACTCTGACTGCTGAACAGAGCGCTGGTACTTAGAATGACCGGTCAGGTCGTTTACAAATGATCTTTACTAACAAGTAAAAACAATAGCGGAACAGTAACAGCGAAGGGTATGTAGCTCAGATGGTAAAGCGCTCACTTAGCATGCGAGAGGTACGGGGATCGATACCCCGCATCTCCGGTTTTGCTCTGGTTCCTACCCAGTTGTTTCAAATCATTTGAGCTGAAGTCAATCGGAAACAGCCTCTCTACCTCCACAAGGTAGGGATAAGATCTGCATATGCATTTACATATTCCTTCTTTTTTCTCATTTAAGCCGAGGGTCAATCGGAAATAGCCTCTCTACCTCCACAAGGTAGGGATAAGATCTGCGTATGCATTTCATATTCCTTCTTTTATTCACTTGTCTGTTGATTACATCATGGTTTAGGGTTGCACGATTTTGAAATTCCACACAAGGAAATTTTTTTGGACTACGTTCACATGTTTTATTCATGTAAAATGTGCTTTTTTATTTTTAGATGAAAATATTTAGGAGTAAATTGTCATTCAAGTTTGCGTTCATTAGCTAAAAGTTATTTTTCTTTTATTTTTTACGTAAAAGTCATTCAACTTTGTGTTCATTACCTAAAAGACATTTTTATTTATGTTTGCAACAAATTTTTGACATATGAAAAATAAACTGCAACACAAAATAAGAGAAAAGTATTTTTGCTAATCAATTGTGAGTACAATTATGTCTCTCCTGATTATCTCTATTATTCGAGGCCTGAAGCAACATATTTCTTGAATGTAGGAATATGCAGACCTCCTAGGGATGTATTCGATCTTCAGCTTCTTGAACCATTTGATTGTCAAGAAGTATCTAGCTATATTTTGATCTCTTTGTGAATATCCCAAGAGTTTATGGAACTTTCGAGATCGTAGATTTGATCTCTTTGTGCATATTCCGAGAGTTTATAGAATTGCTGAGATGCTTCTTCAAAGGAATATGTATTGCTTTATATAGGTGCTAGGGTTTAGGGTAGAGTAACCTCCAAGAAACCCTGATAGACTCCTAAGATTTCAAGAGTTTTGTAGTATCTTGAATTTAGGATTTAGCTTGATCCGTTAAAAATTATGATGTCTGCATATGCCCCCTACTACAAGGTTTGTCGGGGTGTAGGCTTGCCAAAACTTAAAGACAAGACTTGAAATAATCGACCATAAAACCACTGCAATTGAAACTTGGAGTTTTCTATTTAAAGGCGGAAGAGATGAAGGGCAGAACTAGTCCCACTAGGCGTGCCAATTTGTGATGACCCAAACATCTCATGTTTTGGAATCCAACCCGGGATTCTAAGGCCTTCAAGACCTCGTTTTCTTCCTTCTCGATTTGTGTGTGCAGTCTGGACGCACTTTCCAAAAAGCCTTTATGTGAAAATTTGAGAAAATTTTAAATTTTTGCCTTTAAAATTGAATTAAGTTGATTTCAGTCAATGTTTTGGGTAAATAGACTCGTACCCATAATTTGATGGTTCTAAAGGATCCGTAGAAAAATATGGGACTTGGGCATATGCCCGGAATTGGATTCCGAGGTCCCTAGCCCGAGAAATAAATTTTTGAAGAATATTGTTTAACTAAAAAATATAAGGGTTTTTGGAAATTTAACGATGCTTGATTTCGATGTTATTGAGCCCGTATTTTGATTCTGGAACCCGGTACAGGTTTAATATGATATTTAATTGATGTCTGTGAGCACGTGATTTTTGCCCTAAGTGAATTATTCCCAAAAATTCAAACAAAATGATTTCTTCCATTATTTTGGCAATTTTGTGAATTCTGTGTTATTTTGTATTAATTGTTTGTGTTTATTTGTGCATTTTAATTCATATGAAAAATATAAAAAATACATTTGGCATTTGCATTTAGGATTTAATTTTACATTTTAGGATTAATTAGGGGTTAAGTTATTTTTAGAACAAAATATAATAAAAATAACAAAATAGTCTATTTTTGCATTTTTAATTGTTAATTATTGAATTTATCTTGAGTTTACTTTAAATAGGACTTAATCAATTTTTAGGAATTAATTAGCTTAGTGTTGGAAATAAACGAGGTCTTTATTTTAATTTTGCATTTTTTATAAAATCAAAAAAATACAAAAATACAAATTGAAATACAATACAAAATAAGAAAAAGAGAAAAAGAAAACAAAATGAAAAAGAGAAAACAAAGAAGAAAAGACCTGATTTGGGCTCAGGTGGCTTAGGCCAAACAAAAATACCCGCCCAGTCAGCACATACCCGTCCCTAGTACCCGGTCCAAAGACCCTTCCCCCTAAACGACGTCGTTTCATCAGATTTTAATCTCAGCCGTCAAGGATCTTTGATCCAACGGTTGAGAACTGAGGTCCAATTAATATAAAAGGGTCGGAACAGCCCCCCCAACCCCCATCTCGTCTCTTTCAAACCCTCCCCTTACATAAATCCTAATCGGAGCCGCCCAAAAATTCCACCGCCGGCGATGGCGGCGCCACCACCAACGAGCCCCAAATTAACATCCCTTGTTCCTTCTCATCCTCTTTTCAAATCCGTCAATGGCTTCCCTCGAATCTTTTCCTAATTCCTCGAATATCCGTTTGAAATATCTCCGGCCATGACGCCACTTCCTCCAAATGACACCAAATTTACACCACAGGACCGCCTCGTCATCCTCTATCGAACCCCCAAGGCTTTGACCCTCAAATATGGCCGGAACTGTTCGAATATCGGTTTAAGTTTTTCCGGCCAAAACCCTAGTCGCAACAACTTTCCCCAAAATGATACCATAGGGTCCTCGGGCTTCTCTCATAAGTATTTCATCATCAATAGAGCCCAAATGTCACCAGAAGTGGGCGAATTGAAAAATGTTGACTGACCGGAGTCCCGAAGTGAGTCAGTGAGTTTTCGAGCTTAGTTTCTTTTTATCTTTCTTTTTCCTTGATGTTCACTGACCTTCCATGACTATGTAGCTTCTTATTGTTGTTTGGTGATAATGGTCAGTCTAAAATTAATAACTCTTTTTCAATTCTGTTTCTTTTGGATTCTTATCTGATTGATTCATGTTAGTTTAGGTGTTGATTAGTTATTCGTTGGGTTTTTTTCAATTTTGTTATTTGAATAATGTCTTTTAAATTTAGATCTCAATTATAATTTGGTTTAGTTAATAATCTTTTGAACGTTATTAATTCTGATTAAGTTCAGTCGGTGATTAATCTGGTTTCAATTCTTTGATTAATATAGTTTAGTTCATTAGTAGTTGATCCCCTGGCTGTGTGTTTGAATTGTTGAAGTTTGTTAATAGATAACCATAGGTAAGGGTTGGTTTAAGTAATTTTAGAGGCATTAAAGGGTAGTTTAGGTATTTGGTATTGGGTAGAGCATGGTAGATCACACTAGAATAGTTTAGACCCTTCTAGAATAGGATTTTAGTGAATATTTCAACAAACTTAAGGGCTTATTTGTGTGACAAGTTAAAAAATAAGGGGGCTAATAGCTAAATGAGTAAGGACTAATAAGAAAAGAGAAAATCTGAAGTTTCACTCACTCATGCCTATATAAGAGGCATTCCCATGCCTTCACTGAAAAGGTTTTGGAGCCCCAATATTCCCCCCAAAAATCCCCTCAATCTCTGCAGATCTGAAATTTAAAATTCAAATAAAAACTTCTTAGATTTTAGCTTCCTTCATATAGAAAACCAAAGAAATTTTTTTTTCAAAATTCCAAAAAAAAAGCTACTGTTCCATTAAGCATTAGGTGAATTTCAACTCTCAGCTGTTGATTTACACTTTTCTCACTGTTCTATTGAGCTATTAGTCTACTCTCAAGTTATAGTGATTGCAAAGCATCTTCTAGTTTCAAATTGAGCATTGATTGGTTTCTGAAAACTCTTGGGTGATTTTTGAGTGGTTTTAGGTTGTATGAAGCTGGATTTTGGTTGTTTTCACTCGTGTTGTTCTTCTTCTGCTCATCACTGTGTGGCTGTGATTGTTTGAGTTGGAAATTGATCAGTTTCTCTGGAATTTGACTGCTGATCTGTTATTGCATTTGTCACTGCTGCTGACCTCTACTTCTTCTTCGTTTTTGTTCTAAATATCAGGTACACGCTTGAATCCCAACTGATGTAGCTTTTGAGATCAGCATGAATTTATGCTTGTGAATTACTGGCCATTCAAATAGATATGAATAATATGCAATACAGTCATGTAGTCTGAGTTTTGTTAGTTTTGTTCTGACTATCATTTGGTAATTGAATGTTAATTAGTTTAGGGATCTTATGTTTGGTAATTAGTTGGGCTGTTTGTCACGACCCCAAACCCGGTCGTGATGGCGCCCAACCCAACGACTAGGCAAGCCCGACCAAATATACTCTCAACCCGAGCTTAGAGCTCAAAATCATTTATTTTAAGTCATTAATAGTGAAGGAAACCAAAATAAACTGATAGTTATAAAAAAAATATCCCGAAATCTCCCAAAGACAACGTAACTTCCCAAATATCCGGGGTCACGAACCAAGAGCCTCTATCAGAATATCAGTACAATACTGTAAGTAACTCTACAAGTGTGAGAGTACGCGGAATAAACAAAGCAACAGAGTAATAAGGGAAGTGTCGGGTCCTGCGGACACCAGGCAGCTACCTCGACGATCCCAAATGGGGCTCTAGACCAG
>MU667875.1:5446-31521 GCA_026770625.1 Nicotiana glauca
ACTCCAGAATCACTATACGGAGCTATTCACAGTCTCGGAATTCCAAAGGACGTTGATAACACCGATATGCACTTCAAACCAAACTTATGAAATTTCTTCTAAATGCTAACTTCCACAATAGGCGCCAAAACGCTCCCGGGTCATTCAAAACCCAATCCGGGCTTACGCCCAAGTCCGAAATCATCATACAAACCTGCTGGAACCTTCGGATCCCGATTCCGAGGTCGTTTACTTGAAATTCAAATCCTAGCTCATTCTTTCAACTTTAAGCTTTCGAAATGAGAATTCTCTTCCCGAATCAACTCTGGACTTCTTGAAATTTAATTCCAACCACGCGTACAAGTCATAATACTTTAAATGAAGCTGTTCATGGCCTCTGACTGCTGAACGGAGCGTTGATACTCAAAATGACCGATCGGGTCATTACATATTTGATCTCGGTCTAGGGTTTTAATGTTGTTTTGCAAATTCGGCCATTTTTCATGATTTGAAAACTTAAATGATGTATTACTGATATTTTTAACTGAGAAGTGTTATTTGAATATTGCCCTAGTGGCTTATGTGCATTTCTGGATTGAGCATGGATCGGGCTGCGCACCGCAGCAGTGTTATATGTGCATTCCTGGACTGAGGATGGATCGGGCTGCGCGTCGCAGCAGTGTGATATTGATATTGCGCTTGGGCTGTTGGAGCCCCTCCGGATTTTGAACCCCCACAGTGAGCGCGGGTACCCAAATGGATCGGGCTGCGCACTGCAGCGGTCATGTGCATTGCATCGCATTCATGCATTGGTTCCTGTTTGTACTACGTGTCATGACATTCAGCACTCTCATTTCATTGGCATCCATGCTACTTCGTGCATTGCTTACCAGATACCCTGGTATTATTTCTTGGTGGAGTGTTGTGCCCGAGGGGCTGACTTATGTGCTGACCTGTACTATCTGATATTGCATTCATATGCTTGACTGTTTGAGAAGGATATTTTTAAAAGAGGTTTTTAACTGAACCAGATATTTCTAAAGGGTTTTCACGGTTTCACTATTTTCTCAAAGGGTTGTTCTGTCCCATATTGCATGATGGAGTGCTCTTACGTGATTTCTTGCCGCTTAGTTATTATTTACTCTTATTACTCACTGAGTTGGAGTACTCACTTTACTCCCTGCACCTTGCTTGCAGTTGCAGGTATTGTTCACCCAATAACGGGTTACTAGCTGATCGAAGGTATGACTATTGAAGCGGAGCAAGGTGACCGCCAGTGTTCGCGGCATCAGACTTCATCTTTTGAACTCCAGATTTTTATTTTGTATATATTATTGGCCCTGTAGTGGTGTTCAGTCTTCTTTAGATGCTCGCGACTTGTGACACCCTGGTCGGGTTGTATTGGGTTGCAAATACTGGTTATTATTGTCGTTAGCTATAATTATCTATTCAGTATGTTTAATAATTGTTAAAGAGATGATTTGGGTTAGTTGGCTGGCCTTGTCTTCACGAGAGGCACCATCATGACCGGGTTTGGAAATTGGGTCGTGACACTATCATTTCGAGTGTTTGGGTTATATGGTATATCATATGGCTTCACCTGAGGTTGCAGGTATGGGTTATTACAGCTGGTTCGGGTTTATTCCGAATGTAGACGTGGGGTTCTGATCTTGTGTATGATTTCGGAAAGTGCAAGGTGGTTCTACGGTTTATGGTCTAGATGGACTGTGAAATTTTAGCTGTGTTGTATTATCGGACCTATGTGAGATAGGGTGACATGGGATCACCCCGGGTATATGCTTGGTAAGGTCATTCATATATTGGTTGGCTTCTAGTACAACTCTGAGTACGCTCGAGGACGAGCGATTGTTTAAGTTGGGGAGGATGTGACGACCCGATCCGTTGCCTCATGTGTTGTTGCTCCGTTTTCCCGTTTATTGCTTTTTCATATTTCATTATCGGTATGTGGTGTGTGAGAGTTGATTTGGATTGGTTTTGGTAAGAAATGAGACACTTAGTCTCTTTAAGGAAAGCTTAAGTTGGAAAAGTCAACCGAATATTGACTATTGAGTTACAGGGCTCGGATGTGATTTCCGGTGATTCAGTTAGCTTCGGGAGGTGATTCGTGACTCAGGAGCATGATCGGGATTGAATTTGGAGGTCTGTTGTAGAATTAGGCTTGAATTGGCGAAGTTAGTATTTTAGCGAATTCCGGTTGATAGGTGATATTTTGATCCGAGGGTCGGAATGGAATTCCGAGAGTTGCTGTAGCTTTGTTAGGTGATTTTGGATTTGTGTGCAAATTTTTAGGTCATTCGGACGTCGTTTGGTTGGGTTTTTTGTCGAAAGTGCATTTCGGAAGTTTTTAAAAGAACTTAGGCTTGAATCCGATGAGAATTGATGATTTTGTATTGTTGGATGTGTTATTAAGATTGGAACAAGTTTGAATAGGGTATTGGATCATGTCTGTGCTTTTGGTTGAGGTCCCGGGGGCCTCGGGGTGAATTCGGGTGGTTAAACGGAAGGTTTTTGGAGTTAATTGCAGGTTCAACTTTGCTGGTATCTGTTGGTTTCGCACCTGCGGTTATGGGACCGCAGGTGCGGTCTCGCTGAAGCGATTGGAAGATGCGCAGAAGTGGAAGTCTTGGCCCTTGCTAGATTCCGCAGGAGCGGAAGGAGGACCGCATAGGTGGCCTCGCAGAAGCGAGCTAGGCCTCACAGGAGCGGAATTTGGAATCCTGGTCAGGTTCCGCAGAAGCAGGACATTGGATCGCTTAAGGGGTCCCGCAGATGCGATTAGGGACCGCAGAAGCGGAAAGTTACCTTAAGTGAAAGGTCCGCAAAAGCAGATGTTGACCGCATAAGCAGAAGCCGCTAAAGCGGTATTGGATCCGCAGAAGCGAAAATCGACCTGGGCAGAAAGGTTTAAAATATCATATTTCATCCGCGAGGGTTATGTATTTTCCACCATTTTTGAGCGAGCTTTGGGAGCTTTGAGGCGATTTTGAAGAGGGATTGAAGGAGGAATGATTAAAGGTAAGTTCCTTGGCCTAAATTCACGAGATTATTTTAGATTTAACATGGAAATTGGTTGAAATTCATTAAAAAGGGGTAAAGCTAGGGCTTGAGTTTTTGATATTTCAAATTGGGAATTGATAGGTCATTTGAGCTCGGATTTGGGAGTTCTTGGTATGTATGGACTCGTGGCGAGACGAGGAATCCGGTAATGTAAATTTTGTAATTTTTTGAGAAGCGGGACCGGAGCTCGGGTTTTGCTAGTTTCGAGATTTTTGCTATATTTTGATTATTTTCGATTGGGTATTGTTCCCTTGGCATAGTGTGATGTATTCACTCTGATTTTGGTTAGATTCGACGCGCGAGGAGGCCGAATTGAGGGTCAAAGGCGTCGCGAGCTTGAGATTTTGCCGGTTCGAGGTGAGTAATACTTGTAAATGATATCCTGAGGGTTTGAAACCCCGAATTTGTACATCATAGTGCTATATCGAGGTGACTTGCACGCCGGATAGCGAGCGTAGGGTAGAGCACCGTTGGGGATTGTGACTTGGTCCGTCCCGATTGATGAAATTACTACGTATTTGGCTGAAACTACTTATTGACATCATAATTTGGACTGATTTCCATGTTTGAGCTTCGTGCCAACTATGTGAATCCTTCATGGATTGATATCACTGATTTTGCATTATTTTTGCATACTGTTTGATCTCGGTCTAGGGTTTTAATGCGGTTTTTCAAATTCGGCCATTTTTCATGATTTGAAAACTTAAATGACATCTTACTGACGTTTTGAACTGGGAACTGTTATTTGAATATTGCCCCAGTGGCTTATGTGCATTTCTGGATTGAGTATGGATCGGGCTGCGCATCGCAGCAGTGTTATATGTGCATCTCTAGATTGAGGATGGATCGGGCAGTGCACCGCAGCGGTGTGATATTGATATTGTGCTTGGGCTGTAGGAGCCCCTCCGGAGTCTGAACCCCCATAGTGAGCGCGGGTACCCTAACGGATCTGGCTGTGCGCCGCAACGGTCATGTGCATTGCATTGCATTCATGCATTGGTTCCTATTTTTACTACGTGGCATGACATTCAGCACTCTCATATCATTGGCATCCATGCTATTTCTTGCACTGTTACCAGATACCCTGGTGTTATTTGTAATTGGAGTGGTGTGCCCGAGGGATGACTTATGTGCGGACTTGCACTATCTAATTATGCATTCATTTGCTTGACTTTTGGGAAAAGGATATTTTCAAAAGAGATTTTTAACTGGGCCAGATATTTTCTAAAAGATTTTCACGGATTTACTGTTTTCACAAAGGGTTGTGCTGTCCCATATTGCATGATGGAGTGCTCTTACGTGATTTCTTGCCACTCAATTATTATTTACTCTTATTACTCACTGAGTTGGAGTATTCACTTTACTCCCTGCACCTCGCGTGCAGTTGCAGGTATTGTTCACCCGGTAGCGGGTTACTAGCTGATTAAAGGTATGACTATTGAAGCTGAGCAAGGTGACCGCCAGCGTTCGCAGCACCGGATGTTGTCTTTAGAATTTTGAAATTTATTGTTTGTATATTATTGGCCCTGTAGTGGTGTCCAGGTTTTCTTTAGATGCTCGTGACTTGTGACACCCCGGTCGGATTATGTTGGGTGGTAAATATCAGTTATTAATGCAATTAAGTCGTATTATTCATTCATTTATGTTTAGTAACTGTTAAATGAGGCATTGTTGTTCTGTTGGCTAGCCTTGTCTTCACGAGAGGCGCCATCACGACCGGATTTGAGAATTGGGTCGTGACAAAATAGTAGAGTATAAAAAATATTCCGAGTCTACAATTTGCTTTTGCGTCCTTAAGTAATTTTAACTCCCTCACATGTTGCCAAGGTAATGGATTAAATCCTCCCAGGATGAAATGGAATAAACCTTCCTGCAACAATGGCAATACAAACTGCAGGATACCAACGAACTCAAAGAACGGAGCAAAATCACACTTACAAATTTGAGAGAATTCTGCGAAATAGAATGCAGGATATTTAGAAAGAAGGAAGTTCTGCTATGTTTTTTGTGATTCAAAAATGCAGCCATGCCTCAGAATTTATAAGCAATTATCGGAAGAGGTGTGACTGTTCAGGAAAAACGTCTGTTCAGAAGGGAAAAAAACGTTCAGCGTTTGGATTTCAAGATTTTAGTTAATTTCGTTAATTAACTTACTGGATTTTAATTAATTATTAAATAATTAATTAAATAAATTTTGTCCAAAAAATAATCGTATCGATCATTTGACAAATCCAAATCCAAAACCGAAACTGAAACTGAAGCCGAAGCCGAGCCGAGCGAGCGAGCGACGACGGCGCGAGAGTTCATTCTCTTCAACTCCTTTAAAGAGCTCTAAGAAGTGATTTCATATATATATACACACAAATGTAGTTGTCCTTCACCAATGAGGAACAAAGTTCAAGACAAAAGCTCACTTTATTCAAATTTTCATTTCCCACCATTTCCAATTCACATTCTTAGACTTTTAAAGCCCAATGCTTAAAATCTTTAAAGCCCGATGCTTTCTTAAAGTCCAACAATATCTAGTGTAATTATTATTAGTACTATCATCTATTGTATCAATTTTTTTCTCATTGCTAGTATTTTGACGTATTTTTTTATTTTTCAATATAGTTTGTTGTTACATATTATTATTCTCTTATCATTGTTTAGTTATAATTATTTTCTGTAATATTATATTATTATCGTTAGTATTAGTACTTCTACAATATTATTCTTATTGATCACAATTATTCACTAGTACAACTTTTGTTTATAATTAATAATACTATACTATTTCAATTCATTGTTAGTATTGCTACTGATGCTTGTTAGTTTCATTGTTTTATATTTTTATTTTATTTTACTAGACTAATTACTAGTATTATTATCTACAATATTGTGGTATTTATTTTTCTTCACTAACTATTTATATTTGAAATTTACTTTAGTTTAGTTATTAATTACTAGTACTATACTAGAAACTAATGTTAATTTTTTTTACTTTCGAAATTTTAAGTAGTTTACGACCCGCTCTTATATAAAAGAATTGGCTAATTGCGATCCTGAAATTGAAAGATTTCTTCGATTGCGCAGGAAAGGACAAACATCGTCTTCTCAAGGAGCCACTTATGAAGAAATGAAAAACCAGGAACCAGAGGACATTAACCCACTAGGGATCTCACCACCAGTCCATGTAGAGGATCAATTTGATGAAGTGGCGCCAAGGCCAGCAAACAGAATCCTTTGGGATTATGCTAGACCTGATCGCTTCAACTGTGAATCTAGTATTAGGAAGCTCCCAGTGGCAGCCAACAACTTTGAAATCAGGACCGGTTTGATTCAGACAATTCAACAATCTTGTATCTTCACTGGTGATACAAGTGAAGCCCCACATAGTTATTTAATTAATTTTCTAGAACTTGTAGAAACTGCTAAGTACAATGGAGTATAAGCTATCAAGTTAAGGCTATTTCCTTTTTCTTTAAAAGGAGATGCTAAGACTTGGTTGTGAAGTTTGCCTCAAGGGTCCATTACGACATGGGACCAAATGACTCAGAAGTTTTTAAACAAATATTTTTCCCCCTGCTAAAACAACAAAGTTAAGACAAGACATATCTAATTTCTTGCAGACTGACACTGAGTCAGTTTATCAAGCTTGGGAAAGATTAAAAGCAATGTTAAGAAAATGCTCACACCATGACATTCCTGAACATATGCAATTGTACATTTTTTACCACAGGTTAAAACTCTCTGCTAGAAATGTGATAGATGCAGCTGCAGGAGGTTCTGTAATGGGAAAAACCACAAAGGAAGCATTGCAACTGTTTAATAAAATTTCCGAGAAGGTTATCCAATGGCCATCTGAGCGTGTAATCATTAAAAAGGCTGCTACAATAAATCAAGTTGATGTTTTAAATACACTAACGCAGCAGATTATTTCTTTGGCACAAAGTTTGAATCTTTTCAGGTGAATACACAACAATCAAATCAACCTGAGGCTTGTGACATGTGTGGAAGAAACCACCAGAACCATGAATATCAAGCAACCAATCAAACGGATGAACAAGTTATTGTCATCGGTTACAAGCCATATCTTTTTGGGTGTCCAATGGCACAGAAGCATCCAGGATTTTAGTGGAGTAACCCAAATGGTGCAGAAAACTCTCAAAGCTTCCAGAAACAACAGGTACAAGGTCCGCTGGGATACCAAAGTCAAAATCGTGGGCAACCGAGTTACAGACCCTATTAGCCAGCAGGACCATATCAACAAGCAGGGTCATACCAGCAAAGGCCCCAACAAGGCCATCCAAGTCTTGATGACCTTTTGTACAAGTATATTAAGGTCACTGATGAAAAGATGGAAAGCCAAAATTCATCCCTCAAAAATCTGGAAATTCAGTTAAGTCAATTGGCAGCTCTTGTGTCAGAAAAGATTCAGGGTCCCTTACCAAGCAATACAGAGAAAAATCCAAATGAGCACCTTAAGGCCATCACTTTACGGTCAGGTAAGGAACTTGATGAACCTTATGCAGACAGATAAGAAAAGAACCAGTCAGAACAACAAGTAGACAAGGGTAAGAATTTTGAAAAATCATTTGAACTATCAAAGGAGAAAGAAATAAAGAATAAGGAAGAAAAAATTTCTGAAAAATGGTTGCCCCACTTGTGACAATTCCTTTTCCACAAAAAATGAAACGAGAAAAGCTTGATGGTCAATTTGCAAAGTTTTTGGAAATCTTAAATCAGATTTATATTAATATTTCTTTTATTGATGCTTTGTTGTAAATGCCTTCATATGCTAAATTTTTAAAAGAAATTTTGTCAAGTAAAAGGAAATTGAAAGAAGTTTCTGTGGTAATGCTTACTGAAAAATGCAGTGCTATACTTCAAAATAAGCTACCACAAAAACTTGATGATCCTGATAGTTTTACCATTCCGTGCACTCTGGGAGGAGTCTATTTTGAAAAATCACTTTGTGATTCTGGAGCTTCAATAAATTTGATGTCATTTTCTATCTTTAGAAAATTGGATCTTGGTAAAATGAAGGACATATGTGTTTATCTTCAGTTTGCAGATCAAAGTACTAAGAAACCTAAGGGAATAATTGAAAATGTTCTTGTAAGAGTAGATACGTTTATTTTTCTGTAGATTTTATAGTACTTAAAATGAAAGAATGTCCTGATGAACCAATAATTTTGGGTAGACCATTTCTTGCTACAGGAAGAACAATCACAGATGTTCATCAAGGGCAACTAATCTTGAGAGTTGATGAAGAAAGAGTCATTTTTATATGCAAAAGATACTAAGATTTTCAGGAGATGAGGCATCATCTCCATGCTTTTCTATTGACATGATTAGTGATATTGCAGATAAATTCAAAGATAATCAATTAATTTCAGACTCAATGGAAAGATATTTGACCAAATCAGGCACCACACAAGATGATGATCCCACAATTAGGAGAGAAGCTAAAATACTGGAAAAAGATTCAGAGGATAAGGAGATGCAATCAGAAGAAGTTCAACCAAAAATTAAACTCAAAGTTATTCCCTCTCATTTAAAATATGTTTATCTTGAGCAAGAACTATTTTCAGTAATTATTTCATCTTCTTTGACTGCAGAACAAGAAGAAAGACTAATTCAAGTCTTAAAAGCACACAAAGGAGTTTTAGGGTGGACTATAGAGAATATCAAAGGTATTAGTCTAGCAATTTGTACGCATAGAATCCTCGTGGAGGATATCTACAAGCCAATAATCCAACCCCAAAGGAGATTGAATCAAGCAACGCAGGAAGTGGTGAAAAAGGAGATTGTCATGCTTCTGGCGGCAGGTATTATTTATCCAATTTCAGACAACCCTTGGGTAAGTCCAGTTCAGATAGTACCAAAGAAAGAAGGTATGACAGTTATAAAGAATGAAAATAATGAACTCATACCTACGAGGACTGTTACAGGATAGAGAGTCTGTATTGATTATAGACGTCTCAATGATGCTACCAGAAAAGATCATTTTCCTTTATCATTTATTGATCAAATGTTAGAAAGAATTGCAGAATATGGGTTTTACTATTTTCTTGATGGCTATTCAGGGTATAACCAAATACCAATTGCACCCGAATATTAGGATAAGACAACTTTCAGATTTACTCATGGAACATATGCTTATAGGAGAATGCCAATTGGTCTGTGCAACGCCCTTGCTACATTTTAGTGTTGCATGTTAGCAATTTTTTCTGACATGACTGGAATTTTTTTTGAAATTTTTATGGATGATTTCACACTCTTTGGCAAAATATTTGAATATTATCTTTACCACTTGACTTTAGTTCTTAAGAGATGTGAAGAGACAAACTTGATTCTGAATTGGGAAAAATATCATTTTATGGTTACAGAGGGAATTATTTTAGGACATAAAATCACTGCTAATGGGATAAAAGTTGATAAGGCTAAAATTAATCTTATAGCAGGATTACCCCCTCCCACAACTGTTAAAGGCATTAGAAACTTTCTAGGTCATGCAGGTTTTTACAGACGATTCATAAAGGATTTTTCAAAGATTTCAAAACCTCTGACTAACCTCTTGATGAAAGATGTTAAGTTTGATTTTTCAGGTGATTGTATGATAGCTTTTGACACCCTTAAGGAGAAATTATCAACTTCCCCTGTAGTTGTGTCCCCTGATTGGAGTCAACTTTTTGAGGTTATGTGTGATGCTAGTGATACGACATTTGGAGCTGTTTTAGGCCAAAGAAAAGATAAGATTTTTCGTCCCATTTACTATGCCAGTAAAATACTAAATGAGGCTCAACTGAATTATGCCACAACAGAAAAAGAGTTACTGGCGATAGTATTTGCCTTTGATAAATTTCGTTCTTATTTGATTGGAACAAAGGTGACTGTTTTTACTGACCATGTAGCTTTAAAATTCCTCTTAGCCAAAGAAGATGCTCAACCTAGATTGTTAAGATGGATTTTACTTCTGCAAGAATTTGACCTTGAGATAACAGACAAAAAAGGAACAGAGAATCAGGTAGTTGACCATTTGTCTAGACTAGAAGACCCCCCCTTGAGTTCAGCGAGATAAAAGAAGAATTTCCTGATGAACACATTTTTGCAGTTGACTCTGTTGTGACTAAACCGCCCTGGTTCGCAGATATTGCTAACTACTTGGTTGGAAGATGGATACCCCAAGATCTCTCTTACCAGCAGAGAAAAAAGCTTACTTCTGATGCTAAGTATTATTTGTGGAATGAACCTTACTTGTTCAAAATTTGTGCAGATAATATCATCAGGAGGAGTGTACCTGAAGAAGAGATGACCAAAATTTTGTATCACTGCCATGATGGAGCAATTGGAGGTCATTATGCTGCAAATCATACGACATTTAAAGTATTGGAGGCCAGATTTTTCTGGCCAACACTCTTCAAAGATGTCCGACTATATGTTGCACAATGTGACAAGTGTCAGAAAATAGGTAATATCACTAAGAGAGATGAGATGCCATTACAATTAATACAGGTATGTGAAATATTTGATGTTTGGGGAATAGATTTCGTGAGTCCTTTCCTTCTTCTCATTCATTTGAATATATCCTTGTGGGTGTGGATTATGTATCAAGATGGGTTGAAGCCATCCCACAAGGAAGAATGATGCTCATACAGTATGTAATTTTCTTAGAAAAAATATTTTTGCTAGATTTGGCACACCTCGAGTCATCATTAGTGATCAAGGAACTCAATTCATAAATAGACAATTTTTTGCTTTGCTATCAAAATATAGTATGACTCACAAAACTGGAACACCATATCATGCTCAAACACAGGGGCAAGTTGAAGTTTCCAACCGTGAGTTAAAAAGAATTCTTGAAAAGACGGTTGGAATTTCAAGAAAAGACTGATCTTTAAAATTAGATGATGCATTATGGGCATACCGAACGACGTTCAAAATGCCAATTGGAACATCCCCATATAAATTAGTCTTGGTAAAGGCTTGCCATTTGCCAGTTGAATTAGAACACAAAGCTTTTTGGGCACTGAAAGCATTAAACTTTGAATTAACCTCTGCTGGTAAAAAGAAATTTTTTTCAGGTTAATGAATTGGAAGAACTGAGGTTGGAAGCTTATGAAAATGCCAGAATATTCAAAGAAAAAATAGAAATATGGCATGACAATTTGATCCGACAAAAAAGATTCAAAATTGGAGATTAAGTACTTCTTTACAATAGCAGACTGAAGCTATTTCCAGGAAAATTAAAATCCAGGTGGACAAGTCCTTATAATGTTACAGATGTTACTCCATATGGGGCAATTTAAATTCAACAAATTAATGGAGGAGATAAATTTAAGGTAAATGGTCATAGGTTAAAGTTGTATTTTGGAGGACATTTTGAGCAACAACCATTGGTAACCTTGATAGCCTAATACATTCCGCTGTTAATGAGTCGGGCTGACGACATTAAACTCAGAACTATAATTTCCTTACCCGTAGCCGTTGAGGGTGAAGCAATAGAGCCTCATAAGCCCAATATAATTTGTATGAATAAATGCTTAACCAATTGATCTGGTTAATATCTAGATTATTGTACAATCGGGACATCACATGAAGGCCTCTACAAAAACAGAGCCATCTATATAGGAGTAATTCCATGGTGATCGGTATGCCTAAGTTACTGGTTGGTTAACCATCTAATTGTGTAAATTAATTATTAGCTCAGGTAAATTTTTTGGTTTATATCAAAACCCGGACCCCGTGACTGATAAGGTCTAAAAGCTAGTCCAGTCTATTACACATAGAATATGTGTGGTCACAGTTTCTTTCAAGTTTTCTTCTGTTACTGTAAATTTGAAAGCTAAAAAGATTTTTAATTTATTATTTCAAAAATTTCTTTAGTACTTCATGTATTTATAGAAAAAAAAAATATATATATATATATTTTCTATAATGTTATAATAAATTTCTTCTTCTTAAATGATTGTGTCGCTGTAGGTTTTTAATTAGCAAACTATATTCTTTCTATTGTGCTCAAATATTAAGTCTTTTTTTCATTATCATATCAATTCCATGCCTATGACTTTAATTCTGTTAAGGCAAAAACTAGCGTCTCCAACTCGCAAGATCAAAGAAATTGAGAAAAGTTATTATCACAAGAAGGTATACTCAATAATTTTTCTATAACTTGCTCTAAATGTTCTTCGAGGCGAAATAATGGATGATACTGATTCTTGAAAGATGAAATTAGGCTTTCTTTGATACACCTTTTAGCCTTTTTTAGTTTATTCTCTCCAAATTTTTTTATTTTTTTACCTCTTAGAACCTATCTTTGAGTCATTATCCTATTTTTTTTTAAAAAAATATCATGGTCTATAACCCCCCAAAAGAAAAAGAAAAAAGAGATGTATATTACTATTATAGTTATTACTTCTTCCGGCCATGATAAGTAATGTTTTGTTAGAAAAAGAAAAGAAAGATTGTGCAAGGCACGAACAAAAAAGAAAAAAAAGGAAAAAGAGAGAGATATAATATATAATTGCATGTATATTCTTATATTTCTTTATAAAAAAATGCAAAAATACTGGGGAAAAAAATGGAATAATAAATATCAAGGAACATTTGCTCCAAGCTGGAAGAAGAAAAGTCACTACAAAAATATAATCATACCAGCCTGAAGCCTGACATTATAAGCCAAGAAAAAATCCTAAATAGATTTTAAAAATTAGTGTTGAATCTACATTAGTGGAGATTAACATGAAGAGCAAACCTATGGACGAACAAATGTGATATTCAAGACTTGTGATCATAAAGTTATCTATTCTGAAAGATTTAAGAGGAAAAAAATGCGAATTTTGTTTTTTCAAAAGTAAAATCAGAAGCAAGGTAAAAAATTTGGTGAAACTTAAAAGATTAATCATTTGGCATGATGAAGGAAGTTATTTTGAATAAATTTTCTATCCTACAAAGACCAAACATTTTGAAAAAAATGTTACAAAAAAAAAACTTTTATCATTAGAAATGTTTTTCCTCGGGGACGAGTAAAAATTCAAGTATGGGGAAATTTGATGAATATAAATTATTCATGTATTTTCATACGTATAAATAAGAATTTTTAAATAAACCATGAATAAATATATTCGATTCTCTTATATTTTCTAACAAATTTGGTAGAGAAAAGTTGAATTGAGGAAAGAGTACTACAAGCAAAACAAGGAGGAAAAAGAGCAGTGCACGTGGTAAACAAGAGTGAATTAAATTTTGAAATCAGAACATGAAGTCTTGAAGTTACAACATCAACTTTTGAAGTCACAACTTCAAGACTTAAAGTTGCAACATTATCTCACATTTGCTACACATTTTCTATAAATAGACACTCATAATGTATTGTAAAGTGTGTCTTACGGGAGAAAACTAATCTTTGGTCTCTCTCTTTGTCTTTAGTATTTTCTACTAGTTGTCTTTCTTTTAGAAGAATAATATTACTTCATAAGTTTTTTATTTTAAATTAGTTTTTATTACTTCGTAATGGAGTAACTTCTTTTGTTGGGATAGTTTATGAAACTTAATATATATATATATATATATATATATATATATATATATATATATATATATTATAATACTATCTCAGTTTAATACATCCTTAGCTTGAAACTTTTTTTTATACTTTGTACTGTGTCGTAATAATAGTTTTAATTAATCATTATTATCACTTCTACATATTTTTATCTCTAAGTTATTTTTATATTGATTTTGTAATTCTCACGAAGCAAAATTGATATATAATAACCAATGAATAAAATAGTAGAGTGAGAATAATTTTTAGTAAACTATTATTCCAAGTTCATAATCTTGCTTGCCTCAGTTTTAATTCGCACGGAGGAATTGTTGTAGGTAAAATTATTGATTTTTTAGTACAAATATTCTCACGAAGTTTTTACTACCTCTTAGCACAATTCAAGCAAGAAAAATATTTCGGTCTAATTGTCACTAGTTTTAACTCAATTAATTACATAACCTCACGGAGTGCTATTAATTGACTACTTCTTAGTGAACTAAATATAATTTTATTAGCAATAAGCAATTATTCCTCAGAGAAATACATGTAAAATTTGAGATTTTATTGTAATATATTATTAAGTGAATTCAACGATTCCCAACTCTTTTAAATTATAAGTCTTTCGAAAGTTCTTGGTTTTTATTTAAGTAATTAACAAGCTTTAAACCTCACTCACTTTCCATCAAATTGATTCTCTCAAATAGTTGTTGAAACATTAAAAGTCGGTAGCATAGATGTTCTAATCTCTGTGGGACGATATCATAAATTATACTAGAATTTGACACAGCACGAGCAGAAAAATCCTATACACATTGGCCTCATCACGCGCCTAACTCATATATCATGAGTTGTTCTCTTACCACTTTATCAAAATCATTTAGGTTTTTTTTGTGCCTCAATAATATATGAATTTTATAAAAGACTTTCAGGGTCTTTTTAATATATTTTGGTTTAGGCCATCAGTTTTGTTGAGCCGCCCCTCATTGACAATGAACAATTATTTACAAACTACTGCCCCACTATAAATGTATTGTTTAACTAGCTTCATTCATATTTGGTAACTGAATGACAAACTCGCTGCCTTTAATGCTCTTGTCATTATTGCCTTATTTTAAGTAAGACTGTAAATTTTATTGAGAATGTCAGGGGCGGATAAATGACTCTAGTAGGAGACTAGTAAAGCCTTGATTTAAGTCCCCCAAAAATTTTAATAATGAATTTTATAACTTTATTTCAAATTAGATAATATTAATGTTTGTAGAAAAAATAAAAAAGTACAAAAAAATTATAAAAAAAGAAAGAAAGGTGTCTACTCTTAAATAGTAAAATATTTTTAAAACTTTGAATGTAACGACCCGATCGGTCGTATTGAGCCCTAGCACGTCATTCAGTAGTCTGAGGCCATGAGCAGCTTCATTTCAGGTGTTATGACTTGTACGCGTGGTCGGAATTGAATTTCAGGAAGTTCGAAGTTGATTTGGGAAGAGAATTCTCATTTCGGAAGCTTAAAGTTGAAATGATTAACTAGGATGGGATTTTTGAGTAAACGACCTCGGAATCGGGATATGAAGGTTCCAGCAGGTTCGTATGATGATTTTGGACTTGGGCATATGTCCGGTTCGAGTTTTGGATAACCCAGGAGCTTTTTGGCGCCTATTGTGGAAGTTAGCATTTTGGAAGAAATTTCATAAGTTTGGCTTGAAGTACATTTCAGTGTTATCGATGTCCGTTTGGGATTTCGAGTCTGTGAATAGTTCCGAATGGTGATTCTGGAGTTGAGAGCGCGATCGGAAGTGAATTCGGAGGTCCGTGGATCATTTTGGAGTCATTTGGCTAAAGATAAAAATTGAAGGTTTTTGAGAAGTTTGACCGGAAGTGGACTTTTTGATATCGGGGTCGAATTCTGATTCCGGAAGTTGGAGACTTGGAGTAGGTCTGTAATGTCAAATATGACTTGTGTGCAAAATTTGAGGTCAATCGGACGTGATTTGACGGGTTTCGACATCAAATGTAGAAGTTTAAAATTTCAAAGTTCATAAAGCTTGAATTGGAGTGTGATTCATGATTTTCATGTTGTTTGATGTTATTTGAGGCCTCGAGCAGGTCCGTGTTGTGTTATGGGATTGGTTTGTGTGATTGGACGGGGCCCCGGGGGCCTCGAGTGTGTTTCGGGGTGGTTTTGGATCATTTCAGGCTGTTTTGAAATAGCTGCTACTGGTATCTGATGTTTTTCTTCGCGTTCGCGAGGATCCTCTCGCGTTCGCGAAGAAGGATTTGGCTTCAGGGACTCTGTTCTTCGCGCTCGCGAAGAGGTTCTCGCGTTCGCGGAGAAGGAAATCTCTGCTGCACATGTCTGACTTCGGAGGCTCATATCTTCCAATCTATAAGAAATTTGGAGATTATCCAAAAATGAAAGTTGTATTACTTTGTGTCTAGTTTTCAAAAATTTAAACCATTTAGCATTTGGATTTGTGTATAAAAGGTTATGGATGGTACACTATAGGCTATCTGGGAAGATGAAGAAGAAATTGTATTGCACATGGCTGACTTTGGATGCTTATATCGCAAAATTTATAAAGAATTGGGAGATAACCAAAACATGAAAGTTGTATATCGTGGTGTCTAGTTTTAAAAAATTTAAACTATTTGTCATTTGGAGTTTTGTAAGAAAAGTTATGGCCATTATACTAGAGGCTATCTGAGGAGAGTTTGGAAAATGGTTTTTGGAAATTTTCTTCTTCGCGAATGCGATGAGGGTCTCGCGAACGCAAAGAAGAGTCGTAGGGGTAGTGTATAAGTGTAAAGAAATGGGTTTGGCTCATGTCATCTCATTTCCTCTATGGGAGCCGACCTAGGAGCGATTTTGGAGCTACATTTTCATCATCCATGTCAAGGTAAGTGATTACCACCTATTGCAAGTTAATTACTTGAATTATATCTATATTTTAATATAAAAAATCATTTAAATTAGTAGAAATTTTGGGATTTTGAAGAAAACCTAGGAAATTTATATTCTTGGATTTTGACCACGATTTTGGGTATGGAATTACGAGAAAATCATATATTTGAGTTCGTGAGTTCATGGGTAAACTTTATCTTCAAAAAATTTAGGAATCCGGGCACGTGGGCCCAAGGGAAATTTTGTCAACTTTTTGATCGGGGTTAAGAATTGCTATGAATTGGATCATTAGGAGTAATTGAGTATATATTAATGGATTATTGGTATTATTATTGGCTAGCGTTGGATCTTTGTGCATCAGTTGGAGTCTTTGGAAGAGCGTGGAATGCCAGTTATGGATCTTCGGAGCGAGATGAGTCTCCTCTCTAACCTTGTAAGAGGGAATTGTCCCCATAGGTGAAATAATTGATTATGTGCTCCTATTTGTGGGGGCTACGTACGCACGAGGTGACGAGAGTCCGTAAGTAGCTACTATTATGCTATTGTCCGGGTAGTTAGGACCCAAAAGCATTCTATACTTGGATTATTTGCGAACTTATTGATAGCTTGAATTGCTTAAATCACATCGAATTAGTAAATGAATTTCTAAATAGATAAAACTTCATTTTTCTTAAATGGTTAAAGAGGATTTGTTTTCATTGGATAATTACTTCGTGTGGACTTCTTGATTGACTGTCTGCGTGTTTATTTATGGAGCGGGCCGAACGTCTCGGCAGATTAAGTAGATGCATCTATAGGCACACCATCGACTCTCGGTAAGTGCACAGTTTATTTCTGTTGGATCGGGCCGTCGCCTCGGCATAATATGCGCATGCTTGCATTGCTTATCCTGAAACTTATTGAAGTTGATATTGCCTTTTTATGGATGCTATAAACTAATAAAGATAGCGAAAAGTAAAATCTTGGAATTTCCTTATTATTTGAGAAGGTGTTACATGTTTTCTTGCTCTATGAGTTATAATTGCTAGAAAAATCCATGTTATCCTCACATCTTCACTATATTATTATTGTACCACTAGTAAGTATCGAAGTTGACCATCTCGTCTCTACTTCTTCGAGATTATACGGGATACTCATTGAGTACACATTATTTTCGTACTCATACTACACTTCTGTGCATTTTTGTTGCACAGGTATATGTAACTCTAGTGGCCTACTGGGCGTGGCAGCATGGGGATACAGAGACTTAGGTGAGCTGCACTTCTCGAGGTGACCCGCAGTCAGCATAGTCTCTTCAATTATCTATATTTATTTTCTGTCTAATATTGTGTTTCGGACAATTGTCGTACTTTATTTGATTTTTCTTAGAAATTGCTCATGCACTTGTGACACCGGGTTCTGGGAGGTATTTGGGTTTATTCAGAAATTTTAAAAAGTTGTTTAAATATTTCATTATTCATTCGGAGGAATATATTGAGTATTGTTTTAATCGTATAAAAGAAGTGTTTTCAAAAATTTTAAAACAAGAATTTAACTAAGTATTCCAGTTGGCTTGCCTGACAGCGGTGTCCGGCGCCACCACGACCCTTAGTAGATTTTTGGGTCGTGACAACATAGTATCAGAGCACTAGGTTCCTATGGTCTCACGAGTCATGAGCAAGTCTAGTAGAGTCTCGCAGATCGGTATGGAGACGTCTGTACTTATCCTCGGAAGGCTGTAGGGCTGTTAGGAGTACTTCCCTTCTTGATTCCTCATCGTGCGATTTGATTCATGTGAGGCTTATGCCTTGTTTCCTTCCTACTCAATCTTACGCGACGCAAAGCGCTTGCTATTCATCAAAAAGTTGAAGAATTGTAATGATATTATGAATATGACGCAGGATGTTTCTCCCGGTATAGTCGTCTCAGTTATTATCGTCACTTTATGGAGGAATATTTTATTGTTTCAGCCCAATAGCGGTGCTTCTGAGAGCTCTGAGGTTAGGTACAAGTTGTCGTGATGCTTATGAACGATTGTTCCGCAGTAGTGATATGATGGTAGTATGTTTTCCTATGTGTCGTGGCAGCGAATAACTTGAAGGGAGGTTTACTCAGTGAATAATCAAGAGATTCAGTATTTTATTCCCGGCAGGGGAAAGGCAATTGGACTAAGGATGGTCAGATGTGGGCTGGTGGAAGTAATGAGACTTGCTATTTGCAAGCGTGGTGGAGCTTTCTTCTATGATGGGGTGTCGTTGTCCTAATTGAACGTACTAAGTTTGTTGGTGTTATGATCTTCTACAATTCGCCTTTGGGGCAAGATATTGTGAAATAGTGTTGGAGATACAACTGTTAGATATCGCAGGGTGCGGTGGTTTAGGATTGAATAAGTATTTCTAATGTTTACGGTTCGAGAAAGATGACCTTAAAAAATGTTTAAAGTTAGCAGCAATTGTGGGTGCAAGTGCCACAAAGATAGATTTTATTTAAGGCAGCGGCTGAGCAGCAAAGGATGAGGAAAGACATGTGGGAAGTGTTAGGCGATGGCTAAAATTTCTAGGAGGCCGAGTATAAGAGGCCAAAGTCCGAGTAGTCTATTAAGGAGATGAGTTCCGCCAAAGTGGGAGAGTGGCAGAGTTGCATATGGGCTTTGCAGTGGGATGATCACATACCTTAAGGAGAGTTTGGAGCGATTTGAGAATATTAGTGATTGGTGATTGGGGCCTACAGATTTAATTAGAAGTAGCGGCAGGAGATTTGATATAACGGGAAGGAGCTTCTTGAATGAAGAAGGATACAACATAACTTTGAATTGGAAGAATATTGCCACACATTTAATTGATGTCCACGAAGGGTGAATAGACTTGTGCAGCTGGAGAGTGAGCTCGGACTCAGGATGGGTTATTGATGTCGTAGTAATTTTACCCCGTGCAGCAGCGTTGGAAGATGTCGGGGAGTGCTTTTTACAGGTGGGTTATTCCTGTGAGCAGGTTAGCGGTCGCATGGTTGGAGAGGCTTCTGCAAAGAATTCTATTGGTTATACAGTGAAGAGATCGGTCGTGCGAATGTGGTTGATTATTCAGAGTATAAAAAGGGAATATTTAATGAATGATTTCGAGGATTTTGGCGGTTGATTGCGCAAGGTTATGTCAATAAGAGATAAGGAATCCCGATGAGTTCCAAAGTTGTGTAATAATGGATTCAACCTAAGTGGGAGAGTCCCACCACCTATGATTGGGTTGCATGGTTAATTACTTGCGAAGTTTTTGGTTATTAGCATATTGAGGGGTTATCTCAGCTACGAGAAAAGACCATAAGTAGTAATTGAGCAAAGGAATTTTTAAAGGTGTGCTACGGTTGGCCTTATTGGCTTATGTTCAAACTTGGGGAGTGTTCTGTTAGGTGCTCCGTCGAGGGGGTATTCATGGAGTCGATTATATTCGGGACCAAGTCAGAGCGGGTGGCTCTCAGCAACGGTCCTAATGGATTCAAAAAGAGGTAAAGTATGGTGCCTAATGATTTCGAGCCTATAAGTACAGTTAAGAATCAAGCTTTTGCAGCAGCTTATGAGTGGAGGCCCAGAATGTTCTACGATGTTTTGACTTGCAGTGTAGCACTTGAGAGAAATATGAGAAAGGACTTTGGATTTGTAGAGGGATTAGCAGAATGGGCATATCACTTGAGCGTGCGAATGTGCGCACAAGGAAGGTATGAAATGGTTCATGGGATTTGAGACAACATGGTCTCGCGGTTCCAGGTCACTCGGGGTGAGTGTGGGTGGAATGTGTTAGGTGTTGAATGGAGTTACTATTATTTCTAAGGCAATCAAGGATAAATTGGAAGGAAGTAGATTGGTTAGCCACAGTTGAGTTGGCGTATTAGTGGTAGAGATCGGTCCCTTCAGCGTGATCAAGTTATGCATGTGATTTATAGCGGTACGTGTGAGGCTTGTCGGCTACCGTAATTGATGTTGTTCACAAGCATTTTTCTGTTATGGCCTGTTATGTGTAGGCGTATCCCAGAAGGGCTATGGTGGCTTAGACCACTACTTAGATGTTTGCCTATACTACGGTTATGAGAATTCACCTGTGTGTTGCTATGGTTCTCCTGAAGCGAGATAAGTGAAAAGCTTTTATATGATGAAGTGTTAACCTAATAGTGGTTCCGAAGCTATGATGAAAGGCGTGTTCCATAGCATGTTGGCATGTTAGGTGCAGTGAGTGATATGGAATGTGAAGTGAAGATCAAGGTAGCAGTTCGGTGTCGACAAGGATGTTACGAGCTCGGATGAGCAGGAAAGAAGTTTTGATGTTTAAAGTGAGTTGGTACTATCGTCAGTATCACCTGAGATTGGTGTTTTTTGAAAAAAAAGAGGCTTTGCATCCTGGTTAAGGATTCTTGATTGCTTTTCAGTGTTAGTGCGGTCGGTGGTTTGGATGTGCGGACCCGTTATTTATTTCGGGAGGTTGTGAGAGCGTGTCCCACATGAAGATTGTATAAGTGTGACATGTAGTCACTTGATTGATTAAAGATTAAACCAAGTATGAGTATTGTGGTAATATCATTAATTTGAGAATTTATGCCTGGAGAGCACTCTGTTTATTGGGTTATGGATTGTAGAGGTTCGCTCCTTATGGAAGGGAGTTGGGGTGTTATTTCATTGTCAGCTATTTAATGTAATGGTGCATTACGCCGTGTGGGTTGTGGGACGGCTTGACAAAATACTTATGTGTTGAGGATCCGCGTAAAAAAATGATGTTATATGACCAAATTGGCTCTTGAGATTTAGATTGTATATCGCACCTCAGTTGTGCTTGAGTTTTGTAGCTTATAGCGCTATATGTTCACTCAGGGATATTATTATGCACTCAGTGTGTTCATGACTGACATTCAGTATTTTGTTGTAATGAGCAATCTAGCTCGATGTGCATCTCTTTATGTGAGATCTATGTGTGGATCGGGTGGCACGGCGCCATGGGTATGTTATTTGGATCGTGTTGCGCGCCGCAACAGTGCGATGTTGAATATAGTCTTCTATATGCTATTTTTGTATGTCTTGCTTCCTATTTTCTAAGGAAAGTCCGTATTAGTGCGTGAGTTAGGTAATTCCTTCCAGAGTTCGTTTTACTTTCGTATCGCGTTCGAATTGGTGGCCTATTGGCACATTGTGGCATCATATGAGACTTTTGATTATGTCTGGGGTGGCTTATTGTCTGAGCAGTTTCGTACTGAGTGAGACGAGGTTATTGGATCTAGGAACAGTGCAGTCGGATTATATGAAGTATGTTAAGGAGCAAAGACCATTATTAGGTTCAAAATGAGGTGATGGCTCCTGTCAGGAGAATAGACCCAATGAATTGTTGATTCGGTAGTCGGTTATGAATTTCTACACATCTCTTCCGTCATGACGATATTATAAGAGCTAGAGCAAGGCCTAAGTAGGTCTTAAGGTGCAATGGGAGCATCAGATTCATGGAAGTTCGGTTTATTTAATCAGAGAATGTCATTTTGGTTTTCTGAGTAAAGTGATGCAGGGTGTGAATTCAGCAAAATTGTGCAGTCACATTTGGGTACAATGTGTAGTGATTGATATGATGAGCGCATGTTGAAAACAGACCTAGCATTGAGTTCCGGATGTTGGAATTGGACTTTAAGGCTTATTTGCTTGAATAAGAGGAAATATCTTCAGAATTGATCGAGCTAATGTGCTCAACTGAGTTATGGCAGCACGGGAAGGTGCATGAGGTGTTAAACAGTGATTTCAGACTACTTCAATGTAATTCTCAGCACGTTCGAGGACGAACGTATGTTTAAGTGGTAGAGAATGTAACGACCCGATCGGTCATTTTAAGCCCTAGTGCATCATTCAGTTGTCTGAGGCCATGAGCAGCTTCATTTCAGGTGTTATGACTTGTACGCGTGGTCGGAATTGAATTTCGGGAAGTTCGAAGTTGATTTGGGAAGAGAATTCTCATTTCGGAAGCTTAAAGTTGAAATAATTAACTAGGATGGTATTTTTGAGTAAAAGACCTCGGAATCGGGATCTGAAGGTTTCAGCAAGTTTGTATGATGATTTCGGACTTGGGCATATGCCCGGTTCGGGTTTTGGATAACCCGGGAGCGTTTTGGCGCCTATTGTGGAAGTTAGCATTTTGGAAGAAATTTCATAAGTTTGGCTTGAAGTGCATTTCAGTGTTATCGATGTCCGTTTGGGATTCTAAGTCTATGAATAGCTCCGAATGGTGATTATGGAGTTGAGAGCGCGATCAGAAGTGAATTCGGAGGTCCGTGGATCATTTTGGAGTCACTTGGCTAAAGATAGAAATTAAAGGTTTTTGAGAAGTTTGATCGGAAGTAGAATTTTTGATATCGGGGTCGGATTCCAATTCTGAAAGTTGGAGTAGGTCCATAATGTCAAATATGACTTGTGTGCAAAATTTGAGGTCAATTGGACGTGATTTGGCGGGTTTCGGCGTCGAATGTAGAAGTTTAAAATTTCAAAGTTGATAAAGCTTGAACTGGAGTGTGATTCATGATTTCCATGTTGTTTGATGTGATTTGAGGCCTCGAACACGTCCGTGTTATGTTATGGGATTGGTTTGTGTGATTGGACGGGGCCCCGGGGGCCTAGGGTGTGTTTCGGGATCATTTCGGGCTGTTTTGAAATAGCTGGTGCTGGTATCTGGTGTTGTTCTTCGCGTTCGCGAAGAGGATCTCGCGTTCGCGGAGAAGGAAATCTCTCTTGAACGGTCTGACTTCGGAGGCTCATATCTTGCAATCTATACGAACTTTGGCAATGATCCAAAAATGAAAGTTGTAGTCCTTTGTATCTAGTTTTAAGAAATGTAAACCATTTAGCATTTGGATTTGTGTACAAAAGGTTATGGCTAGTATACTATAGGCTGTCCGGGAAGATAAAGAAGAAATTGTGTTGCATAGGGATGACTTTGGATGCTTATATCTCAAAATTTATAAGGAATTGGAAGATAACCAAAACATGAAAGTTGTAGATCGTGGTGTCTGGTTTTCAAAACATTAAACCATTTGTAATTTGGAGTTTGATAAGAAAAGTTATGGATATTATACTAGAGGCTATCTGAGGATAGTTTCGAAAATGGTTTTTGGAAATTTTCTTCTTCACGAGCGCGATGGGGGTCTCGCGAACGCGAAGAAGAGTCGTAGGGGCATTGTATAAGTGTAAAGAAATGGGTTTGGCTCATTTTATCTCATTTCCTCCATAGGAGCCGATCTAGAAGCGATTTTGGAGCTCCATTTTCATCATCCATGTCAAGGTAAGTGATTCCCACCTATTGCAAGTTAATTACTTGGATTATATCTATATTTTAATATGGAAAATTATTTAAATTAGTAAAAAAATTGGAATTTTGAAGAAAACCTAAGAAATTTGTATTCTTGGATTTTGACCACGATTTTGGGTATGGAATTATGAGAAAATCATATATTTAAGTTCGTGAGTTCATGGGTAAACTTTATCTTCAAAAAATTTAGGAATCCGGTCACGTGGGCCCGAGGGCAATTTTGTCAAATTTTAGATCGGGGTTAAGAATTGATATGAACTGGATCATTAGGAGTAATTGAGTATATATTAATGGATTGGTATTATTATTGGCTAGCGTTGGATCTTTGTGCATCGGTTGGAGTCTTTGGAAGAGCGTGAAATGTCGGTTATGGATCTTCAGAGCGAGGTGAGTCTCCTATCTAACCTTGTAAGAGGAAATTGTCCCCATAGGTGAAATAATTGATTATGTGTTCCTATTTGTGGGGGCTACGTACGCACAAGGTGACGAGAGTCCGTGCGTAGCTACTATTATGCTATTGTCCGGGTAGTTAGGACCCAAAGCATGCTATACTTGGATTATTTGCGAACTTATTGATAGCTTGAATTGCTTAAATCACATCGAATTAGTAAACGAATTTCTACACAGATAAAACTTTATTTTTCTTAAATGGTTAAAGAGGATTTGTTTTCATTGGATAACTACTCCGTGTGGACTTCTTGATTGACTGTCTGTGTGTTTATTTATGAAACGGGACGAACGCCTCGACAGATTAAATAGATGCATCTATAGGCGCGTCGTCGACCTTCGGCAAGTGCACAGTTTATTTCTGTTGGATCGGGTCGTCGCCTCGGCATAATATGCGCATACTTGCATTACTTATCCTGAAACTTATTGAAGTTGATATTGCCTTTTTATGGCCGCTATAAACTAATAAAGATAACGAAAAGTAAAATCTTGGAATTTACTTATTATTTGAGAATGTGTTACCTCTTTTCTTGCTCTATGAGTTATAATTGCTAGATAAATCTATATTACCCTCACATCTTCACCATATTATTATTGGACCACTAGTAAGTGTCGAAGTTGACCATCTCGTCTCTACTTCTTCGAGATTAGACGGGATACTCATTGAGTACACGTTGTTTTCGTACTCATACTACACTTCTGTGCATTTTTGTTGCACATGTATATGTAACTCTAGTGTCCTACTGGGCGTGGCAGCATGGGGATACAGAGACTTAGGTAAGCTGCACTTCTCGAGGTGACCCGTAGTCAGCAGAGTCTCTTCAATTATCTGTATTTATTTTTTGTCCAATATTGTATTCCGGACAGTTATCGTACTTTATTTGATTTTTTTAGAAATTGCTCATGCACATGTGACATCGGGTTCTGGGAGGTATTTGGGTTTATTCAGAAATTTTAAAAAGTTGTTTAAATATTTCATTATTCATTCGGAGGAATATATTGAGTATTGTTTTAATCGTATAAAAGAAGTGTTTTCAAAATTTTTAAAACAAGAATTTAACTAAGTAATACAGTTGGCTTACCTGACAGCGGTGTCCGGTGCCACCACGACCCTTAGTAGATTTTTGGATCGTGACATTGAATTAAGCTACTTAAATTTTCATATTAGTAAATATAATTTTTACAACAATATCAAAGGTAACATAATGCAAATACATGTCTAATATCTCATTTATTTAAATTTTTCTTTTCTAATATAAAAAATAATATTACTATGTGAAGTTAAAGACTTTATATCATTTAAGAATATATGCTATAAATAACAAGTATGAAAAAAAATGGCAAGATTACTTTTTTGCGTATATGTATATATACGTACTAATAAAAAAAGTATAAGGCCTCTTATTAAAATTTGGCTTTAGGCCATCAATTTTACGGAGCCGCCCTTGGCACTGGGGTTTAGGGCTTTGGATGAGGATGACAGGAGCGCAACTCGATCTCCGACGACGAAAGAAATGAATGTCAAGCTTGGAGCCGAATGAAAATGGTGTCAACCGGACCGAAGAAAATTGAATTTGGGTCATTATTTAGAGGAGTCCATTAAAGAAGCGACTCGAGCCTGTGTGTTTGAGATGCGCGAAGTGCATCAATAACTACTTTTAAGTCCGCTATTTAAAATATATTCATAATTTACATTACATTTAAAGATTATTCAATTCACCCAAAATGCAGGACTAAGTATCCTGAATTTGACAAGTGAGGCTTGCTCAGTTGGTAAGCACCTCCACCTACGACCGTTAGGTCCTGGGTTCGAGTCACGCTGGAGGGGAAGTGTGGAAACACT
>MU667875.1:32254-63644 GCA_026770625.1 Nicotiana glauca
ACTTTGAGGTTTAAACTTTAGGATGCCGTATCGTGAAGTTTATTCGAAATTAGCTAATCTTTAAATATATTATAAACTGTGAATATATTTTAAACATCATGCTTAAAAGTGGCTACATGGTGTTATTTCCATGTTTGAAATCCAGAGGACCTGGCCCTTCAATCAAAGTAGGCCTTAAAGGCTTCAACTTCGATGATTTTCACGGATAGCCATTTTTACAGTTACTATTTAAAATATAACTTGTGTTTGCAATATATATGAAAGGGTGAAGTACACAAATAGCACTCCAAGTGGAAGGTCTTGCATTTTTGTCCCTACTTGCCTCATAGCAAAATTTTGGGTTTAACAAGCGTTGCCCTTCGCTTTCTCCATTAGCAACGCTCGTAACGTTTGACCTTGAAATTCTACTCATATGGCAGGCAGGGGAAAAAAAATTCATATTTTTGCAATTATTTATATTTGAAAATAGTGACAACGGCAAAGACTCGATTCTTGAATTTCAGGATAGTGTCTGAAGTTAAAAAAAATTTAGTCCAAAATTCCAGACCATTGTCCTGAACTTGAAAATATTTGTCTTTTCCAATAATCAGAATTACAAACAAATCATAAAAATTATTTTTCATTTTTCACTTCTAACAGCATCTTCTAGAGGACAACCATATGAAATACAATTAGATATTCGAAAGCTCATCAAATTATTTTTTTCATTTTCACTAGGTTCTAACTTAAAACATTTTCTGTCTCGTGCTCCGCCTCCGTTCTTCGTCATAAATAACGTCCGACTGATGGTATGCTTCTTTGTTTACTTTTTCTTTTTGATCTTTTTATTGTTTATTTTATTTTATTTCCGGATTTTGGGGCTATATTAAATCGCCCCGCCACCAAAACCCCTACGCCAGAAAAATAAGTTGTCCCATCACATCTTGATGCGTCTTAAGTTTTGTGTATAATGTCATACATCTTGACGGTTGTTGATGTTTGGCTTAAAGTATATATATTTTTGTATCTATCACCTCATATTTTATTCTTGTTTCGTAAATTTGGGATGTTAAATGCTATGAATTATATTAATTTGAAGCGTTTTTACTTGTAGGAATAATTTGGAAGCAAGTGGGAGCAAAACGTGCAAGATTTAAAGCTAAAACGGACAAAATCAAAAAATGAGGCCAGTTGGGCGCCACAGGTAGCGCCTGGCACCACCTGTGGTGCTGGAGACAATATGCAAAATATGGGGGGCGCGAGGGATGGCGCATGGCGCCGGGCTGGGCGCTGATGACGCAAAATTTCGTCCTAGTTTGCCCGGGACTCGCTTTAATCGGACCTAAACCTACCAATACGTATAAAAGCCATCCTAAAACCTATTTTGAATGGAGGAGACGCACTTTGGAGAAAAATACACATTAGAAACATTGAGGAATAAGAACAACTCGGAATTCTTCATCTTTTCTAGTATTTTCAACTAATCTAAACTTATGCAATTGTTTGATTACATCATGAGTGGCTAAACACCCATAGTTTTGGGGTTGTGATTTAGCCATGAATATTGTTGTTTGATATTAACTTAACCTTGATTATAATTCACCAACATATGGTTGTTTCTTCAATTCTGTATTTAATTGCTTAATTGTTTGGCCAGCAGTTAGGTTCTCTATGCTTGGGAAAGCCGTGTTTAGATTAGAGAAGAATTGAAGAGAGCATGACCTTAACCCTTAAGGGGAGTGGATTTGTGGTTAGGATAGGAATATTCCTAGTCACCGCACTTAATTAAATATCGTGATCTTAATGCATTCTTAATAGATTAATTTCATAGGAATATAGGCGTTAATCTATTGAGAATAGGTGAGTAGTACTTCGGGAGAAGGCTATGAGATCTTTTATCGATTAATTAGCAACCATGAGTGCATTATATAAAAGGGAGAGTTAATTAGAACACAATACGATTGGTGAATCGATCACAACCCTGGAATACTTGTCTCTACTGAATACACAACAATCAACTTGTTACTTGATAATTTAGTTATTATTAGAATCATAGTATCATATATCAGACTTTGATTTTAGCTGAATTAAATAACAATTTTAGAGAATTAGTGAGTAGTTTACACAAGTCTCTGTGGGTTCGACACTTAACTTATCATTATATTACTTGTCGACCATGCATACTTGCGTGTGCGTTTGGGAGCAACAAGTTTTTGGCGCCGTTGCCGGGGACTTGAATATTAACTACTTGCTAGTTTTTGCTTTCTTTGTTTATTTCGTTCAGTCTAACATTACTTGATTATTGCTCATATCTCAGGAACTTTGATTGAATGTGTAGGGTCAGAAGCCAGGACCGACTTCGAGGCTTTGATCCTGAACCTGAGAGAACATTTCACATGAGGTTGAGGGAAGTAAGGGACACGAATAATATTCAGGCACTTGTTCAATTTCCTGTGGACATGGCATAGGAGCAACCCATGGCTGTTCAGGAGGTGGCAACGCCCAGCATAGGTAATGTCACCTCCAGTATAGTGAAGCCCAAGATCACTGGGCACTTTGAGCTGAAATAGAGCATGATCCAGCTGCTTCATGCAAACGGGTAATTTATGGGTCTTCCACACGAGGATCCACAACAGCATATTCTGAACTTCTTGGAGATTAGTGATACTTATATCACTAACGGGGTCACTCCAGATTATGTGAGGCTCACACTTTTTCCATTCTCTCTATTGGGCGAGGCTAAGCGATGGCTAAAGGCAGAACCATCTAATTCTATTACAACATGGAATGATTTGGTGAGAAAATTTCTGGCAAGGTTCTTCCCTTCAGGCAAAACTGCAAAGATCAAAAGTGAGATAGTGGCCTTCAAACAGAAAGCGGGAGAATCTTTATACTCAGCTTGGGAAAGGTTCAAGGGTCTACTCAGAGACTGTCCTCATCACAATCAGACGAATAAAGTGTTAGCTCACACTTTCATAGAAGGGCTACATTCTGAAACAAAGATCGTGGTAGATGCTGTAGTTGGGGATCAAGTGTTGGAGAAAAGCTTTGATGAGATATATGAATTATTGAACAAATTCTCCAAGAGCAATCCGGATTGGCAAGGAGAGATGGGCAGACACACAGTGCGAAAGTCTGCAGGGGTTCTTGAGTTAGATGTCGTCTCAGCATTATCAACACAGATTGCTACACTGACCAATCAAGTTAATTAGATGAACTTGAGTATCAACAAGCAACAAGTACAACCGGTACAACATGTTCAAGCTTTTTGTGAAATATGTGGAGAGGGGCACACGAGCGACATATGTCCCGCAAACCCAAAGTTTGTCTGCTTTGTGGGTAATTCAAATAGGGGCCAAACAAACCAATATAGGAACACTTACAATCCCAACTGGAGGAACCACCCAAACTTCTCTTGGGGTGGAAACCAGGGCACTTAGAATCAATACAGGCCTCAAGCACCTCAACATCAATATAGACCACCTCAAGTTGAACAACAAGAGAGTCCTACAAGTCACCTTGAAGACATGTTAAAAAAGGTATGGCTGAACAGCAAGCTCTCTCTCAGAAAGTGATGGCTGAACAACAAGCCCCCGCCACAACAGTGAGAAATTTGGAGCGTTAAATGGGACAGCTTGCTAGTGCTTAAAACACTAGAACAGCTGGAGCTCTTCCAAGTGACACTGAAGCGAATCCTAGGGCGACCCTTAATGACGTGTCGTTGAGGAATGGGAGACAACTAGAGGAAGTTCTGTCTAAAAAGAGGAAACATGTAACTTTTAATGAGAAGCCAACCACTATTGAATCAACATCAGAGAAAGCTAAGGAGCCAGAGAAGCCTGCTGGAGAGGCGGTGGCTGAGCAATCCCCACAATTAGTTGCAAGTCCACCACCTCCATTCCCTCAAAGACTGCAAAAAATTAAGAGATAATGCCGCATATAAAAAGTTTCTTCATATCTTGAAGCAGGTGCAAATTAATATTCCATTGGTTGACATCTTACAAGAAGTGCCCAAATATGCAAAGTACATCAAGAACATTGTGGCGAATAAAAGAAGGCTAACCGAGTTCGAGACTGTGGCACTCACCGAGGAGTGCAGTTCCAGAATTCAAGGCAAGTTACCTCAGAAATTGAAGGATCCAGGTAGTTTCACTATCCAAATCTCGATTGGTAAACATGCTGTTGGGCGAGCTTTAAGTGATCTTGGAGCGAGCATCAATTTGATGCCGCTATCTGTGTTCAGACAGTTGGAGTTGGGTGAACCACGCCCAATGACAGTTATCTTACAGTTAGCTGATCGATCCCTTGCTCATCCTAAGGGAGTGATTGAAGATGTTCTAGTTCAAGTGGATTCTTTCATATTCCCTGCTGATTTCATTATCCTGGATTACGAGCCTGAACAGGAAGTCCCATTTATTTTGGAGCATCCATTCTTAGCCACGGGCCGAGCTATTATTGATGTCTGCAAAGGAAAGATGACAATGAGAGTAGGTGACCGAGTGGAGGTATTCAATGTTTATAGAGCACTCAAGTTACGAGCCCATTATGAAGAGTTATCCATGATCTCTGTTGTGGAAGTGATGCCACATCATTAGTACCCTATATGAGCCCTGCAGATCCTGTTGAACGAGTATTAATTGTGGATGTAGAAATAGTAAAGATGAAAGGATAGGAGAAATTGAGCAAGTGCAGGATATGTCCTGCAGTTATGTACATGGGGTTAGAAAATTTGAAGAGTTGGACAGGCCTGTCACTCTGACCTTCCCCAGACCATCTATTGAAGAAGCTCCGAAGCTATAACTCAAGCCACTTCCAGCGCATCTGCGCTATGCTTATTTGGGGAACTTTGAGACACTGCCCGTGATTATTTTATCCAGCTTGACCAGCACTCAAGAAGAAAAATTGCTCTGAGTCCTCCGTGAGCATAAAAAGGCCATTGGGTGGACTATAGCTGACCTCAAGGGTATTAGTCCATCATTTTGCATTCATAAAATCTTTTTAGAGGACGGATACCGACCTAGTGTAGAGCAGCAAAGGAGATTAAATCCCATTATGAAAGAGGTGGTGAAAAAGGAAGTAATCAAGTTGCTCGATGCAGGTATCATTTTTTCTATTTCTGATAGCAACTGTGTAAGCCCAGTTCAATGTGTGCCCAAAAAGGGAGGAATGACTGTAGTTGAGAACGAGAAGAATGAGCTAATCCCCACTCGCACTGTCATGAGATGGAGAGTCTGCATTGATCATAGAAGGCTCAATAAGGCAACTCGTAAGGATCACTTTCCACTCCCATTCATCGACCAAATGCTAGACAGGTTAGCCGGGCATGAATATTACTGCTTCCTTGATGGTTATTCAGGATACAATCAGATCGTCATATGCCCAGAGGATCAGGAGAAGACTACTTTTACTTGTCCTTATGGAACTTTTGCCTTCAAGCGAATGTCGTTTGGTCTTTGTAATGCACTAGCCACTTTCCAGAGATGCATGATGGCTATTTTCACCGACATGGTGGGAAAATTCGTGGAAGTGTTTATGGATGATTTTTCAGTTTTTGGGTCTTCTTATGATGATTGCTTGAGGAATTTAAGCAAGGTACTAGCCCGTTGTGAAGAAATAAATCTGGTACTAAATTGGGAAAAATGCCATTTTATGGTACAAGAAGGCATCGTGTTGGGTCACAGAGTATCTAGGAGCAGCATTGAAGTTGATAAAGCAAAGGTGGATGCGGTTGAAAAATTACCTCCACCTATTTCAGTGAAGGGTGTCCGGAGTTTCTTGGGACACACGGGTTTCTATCGGCGCTTTATTAAGGATTTTTCAAAAATTGCTACTCCTTTATGTAGGCTGCTTGAAAAAGATGTAACCTTCAACTTTGATGATGCTTTCCTCAACGCATTTGAAGAACTTAAAAAGAAGTTGGTGACTGCTCCCATTATTGTGGCACCTGATTGGTCTTTACCATTTGAACTTATGTGTGATGCGAGTGACCTTGATATTGGGGCAGTGCTAGGCCAGAGGAAGGACAAGGTGTTTTATTCCATCTACTATGCGAGTAAGAATCTTGATGATGCACAACTGAATTACACCACCACTGAGAAGGAGTTGTTAGCTGTTGTGTGGGCCTTTGAGAAATTCCGGGCATACTTGGTGGAAACAAAAGTCATAGTCCATACGAATCATACAACAATCATGTATTTGTTTACAAAAAAAGAATCTAAGGCTAGATTGATGCGCTAGGTTTTATTGCTACTGGAATTTGATGTAGAAATACAAGATCGAAAGGGGACAGAGAACCAAGTAGCTGACCATTTATCAAGGTTGGAAAATCACGATCACGTGGAGGAGGGTGGCCAAATTAAAGAAGTATTTCCCGATGATCAACTTTTTGCTATAACCCAAGACCCTCCCCCATGGTACGCAGACTATGTGAATTATCTTGTGAGTAGGGTACTTCCTCACGAAATCCAATCTGAATCTAGAAAGTGATTTTCACATGATGTTGAACTTCTATTACTGGAATGAGCCCTATTTGTTCAAGCAATGTTCTGATCAGTTAATGAGGAGATGCATTCCTGAAAAAGAGGTGGAATTAGTGTTGTATGATTGTCACGCATCACCTTATGGGGGGCATCATGGAGGAGATAGAACAGCTGCAAAGGTGTTACAATCCGGTCTCTTTTGGCCAACTTTATTCAAGGATGCCCATGCATTCGTCAAGAAGTGTGACCAATGTCAGAGAACGGGAACAATCACAAGGAGGCATGAGATGCCTTTAAATAGCATTCTAGAAGTTGAGCTTTTTTATTTTTGGGGGATAGATTTTATGGGGCCATTTCCATCGTCCAGAGGAAACAAATACATTTTGCTAGCAGTTGACTATGTGTCAAAATGGGTGGAGGCAATTGCTTTGCCAATGAAAGATGCCATGGTGGTAGTTGCTTTTGTGAAGAAGAACATATTTTCGAGATTTGGGACTCCACGTGCCTTAATCAGTGATGAAGGGACTCATTTTTGCAATCGATTGTTGAATAACCTTCTAGCTAAATATGGAGTTCGCCACAGAGTTGCTACATCATATCATCCGCAGACAAGTGGGCAAGCTGAGGTGTCAAACAGAGAAATCAAGCAAATATTAGAGAAGACGGTGAGTGTGAATAGGAAGGATTGGGCTGCAAAGTTAGATGATGCCTTATGGGCATATAGGACTGCATATAAAACGCAAATTGGAGCGTCCCCTTACAAGCTGGTTTATGGGAAGGCATGCCACTTGCCCGTTGAGCTTGAACACAAGGCATACTGGGCCATTAAGAAGCTGAACATGGACCTTGAAGCCGCAGGTGAGAAAAGACTTATGCAGTTGAATGAGTTAGACGAGTTCAGGCTGCACTCTTATGAAAATGCTAAGCTATATAAAGAAAAGACAAAAAGATAGCATGACAAGCATATCAAGCTGCGTCACTTTGAGCCAGGCCAACAGGTATTACTATTCAATTCTAGACTACGGCTGTTCCCTGAGAAGCTAAAGTCGAGATGGTCAGGTCCTTTTGAGGTGGTGAGAGTAACTCCTTATGGTGAAATCGAGCTGCGAGCTTTAAATGGTGAGAGGAAATTTTTGGTGAATGGTCATAGAGTCAAGCATTATTAGGGAGGAATGATTAATCGCGAGAAGACCAAGTTGTACTCGCTGATGAGTAAGCGAGACTCTGCATCGTGCCGCGACGTTAAATCAGGTGCTTGTTGGGAGGCAACTCAATTTTTATTGCTTTCCTAGTTTAACTTCTTAATTTTTCTTTTAGAACAGGTAGAGTATTGCATTTTCTTTATAGGTGTAGAAATTTTACATGTAATGGTGTAGGACGTGTAAATTGGGTATGTATAAGTCTCGGGGGATCGGGATGTTAATTGAAAAAAAAAATTAGCGTGAACAGCACCCAGGCCAGCGCCCAGCGCTGCCTGGGGCGCCAAAACCAGTATGCAATTAAATCCCAGCGCCAGGCAGGGCGCCAGACGCCGAGCTGGGGGCTGTCAGGTAAGTCTTTCTAATTTTTTTTTATTATTTATTTTGTTTTTATTTTATTCTAAACCCGTTCCCATTTAACCCAACCCAATTACCCATTTACACTAATACTAACACTCATACCCTTTCCCAAACCCACCCAAACACATACAATCCAACCATTCAAAAGACTGAAGCAGCGAAAATCAAACAAAAACATACGCACTGCTTCTGCCCGCTTCCTCTCCAAATCCTCACGAAAATTTCCCTCAATTTCTCTTCCTCTCTTGCACTCATTTTCCAGGTATTTCTTCCTCTTCTCATCTATTTCTTGTGTGTTTTAACTAATAGATAACAAATAATCCCATTCCCAAGAGCCCTAATTCCCCATAGTTTTCCCCATGTAGTTCATATGTAATTTTTTAGTGGGTGATGTGTTTTGGTTGAAAATTATGTGTTTGATGTGTATACGGAGTAGTAAACCAGAATTCCCTCTACTTCGTTAAAAATTGGGAGGGCCACCAAGTTCCACCATTGTTGAACTAAGAACATACTTCATGCCCACATTGTGTTTGTTTTAATGCTTGAAAGAGGATTTTTGGTGCCCAGTGAAGTCTGAGTAACCGGATGAAATTGTGTATGCATTAGGGGTAAGTGTGGGGTGTATAGGGATACTTTTACATGCTAGGGGATGTGGCTTTGATGAAGAACACATTATTACACCATTGCTTTCATATGTTGTATGTTGTAGAATCTTGTAAGTTAGCCTAATTTAGCATAGTCTAGTATTTGTGAAAGGTGCATTCCATATGCCTTTTGCTCACCTTATGGTGAATTCACGTTTCTATAATCAATCCTTATTGTATAGCTTCGGGAAGTCTTGAGTACTCATAGCTTTGAGGTGCAACACTTGTACTTGTGCTTTCGGTTTTAAGTGTAGGGTCATTTCATGTCTTGCACGACAACCTTAGGCATATTACTTGAACCATTCTCACATTCATGTTTCATTGTGCTGCAGGATACTATGGCTCGTGATAGAGCTAGCAAAGGCAAGGGCATTGGAAGGTCCTGCACCACTTCTCCTGTGCCCAAAAAGCGCAAGCAAGGTGAAAGCTCTTCACGACAGCCCAAAGGAAAGCAGGTCGCCGAAGGATCTCAGCCCATGCCAACAAGGAGGCCTCATTTGGATTTGGTCGATGATGAGGCTATTGCATGGCACATCACGCCGTCTGGACGGTATATATCTGAGATGTGGATTAACACCGTAGCCTTAGAGAGGAAATTCTCGGAGATACTTGACAAGATGCGAGCTCTAAAGATGACCAAGTTCTTGGAATGCCCGGGGCATGCCAACCTGAGCATGGTTCGAGAACTGTATGCTAAGTGGGATATCAAACGGTGCACTTCACGTGTAAGAGGAAAAGATGTGCCGCTGGGCAGGGAGTATTTGTGTGACTATTTGGGGGTTGATAATGCCGACCCAAGGAGACTCCAACGCTTGATCACAAGGCCGAAATATAAGCTCATACGTCACACTCTTTGTGGCGTAGATTCCAATGCTAAGTGGATACGGAAGTAGGGCACCACCAAACACCTCTCTTTGGTTCGCTCAGGCTTCAACAATGCTGCCAAAGTGTGGAAGAACTTTGTGCAGGCGAGACTAATGCCGGGTGAGCACAACAGTGACTGCACTCGAGCTCGAGTGTGTCTCATCTTCTCCTTGATGACCGACCGACCAAATAATGTAGCTGGGATCATGCTCAATGATATGGAGCACACGAGGTTTGGGCGACTGATTCGGCGATTCTTCTTTGGCAATTTACTTACCCAGTATATGCTATCTCGAGAGGTGCCGGAGTACCCCAGACATGATGAGGTGGTGGAGGCTCCAGCTGGGCTTATGGACATCACATCTGTGGTGGAGACATCATCCAAACTCACCCCTGCTGCTCGGATGGAGAGAGAGGAAAACTTCAACAGGTACATTTATAACTCGTTGAACCTACTCATGAGCAGGGCTGACATTACAGACGCGGAGCGCATGCATTTGCGCGATGATTTGTCCAGCGCGTCCAAGGAGATATTGGGGATTGCACCTGGCAGCCCCGTTCACTCGTCTGAGGACATCAACTATGCCAAAGGCTCAGATACTGAGGATGAGAATGGCAATGGTGCTACAGGGCCCAGGACTTTAGTGCTTTTCAAACCGGATGATGATGGCCCCAGCATTGCTGGGGTGAGTGGACTCTGATTCACAGGGAGTTTTTCTTTTCACCCTACTCCGTTTTCATTTTTTACTTTCATCGAGGGCTATGCATAGTTCAAGTGTGGGATGGGAGGAATATTACCTGTGCTGTATTTGTATATTTTGTATTAAAACTTGTTTTGTTTTGTGTCCTTCGTAGTGCTAGTGCAGTCAGTTTAGTTTAGTTAGTTGCTTTAATTGAAATTTTTTTTTTGAAAAAGCTCAGACTTTTCCCGACGATGGATCTTTTGGACGATTTTCTTGAGGGATAAAAGTCCGATAACACCAAAAAGATTTTTTTTTCTAATTTTTTTAGAATATCTAGGTAGTATTCCTTGGTTTTTCTTTAGGCACCGATTCTTTTCCAAGGATGTAGCTGGAACCGAGCATTTTAATTTCTTTTTAGGAGTAGTTTAGGAAGAAACTGAGTCGTTTTGAGATACTCATTGACATGGTTGATGCTGGCACATTAGGCTATGACATACATTCTATTTTTCCGTGTACTTGGTTTGAATTGTGAAGCCTAAGTAAAGTAATAGCATATTTTGTGACGCCTTTTCTCAGCTTTTTGACTTGTAGGCTGCATAGTGCAATGTTGCTTAATTTTTTTATTTAATTGTGCTTGCTTGACTTGAAAGTTGAACAGAACCGTCTTGATTGAGTCATGTGCAACGTGTATGTGAGGATTCGTGATTTTCTATGCTATCCTATGTAGTCTAGACCTTGCCCCGTGTGTTAATTGAAGCGAAATTGTAAGTTGTGCTAATCTAGGAGATGACGTAGGCATTTTCTTTCTTGATTATGGATGTGCTTGTCACATAAAAATAAAATTTTCATTGCTAGCCCCTTTGAGCCTATAGACCTTTCTTTTGGCACCCACATTACAAGCCATACCCCTATTTTATTCTTAATTTGATATTGATTGAACCTTTACCTCCTAAGGCACTTAGTCGCTAAAAGAAGTAAGGTTAGATATTGGGGAGTAGCTTTTGAGTGGAACCATGGAAGGGCCCGATGGTGAACTAAAGTTGAAATTAAAGGTCACTAGCTGATTAACTTTATTGTATGGAGTGTGTGAAAAAGAAAAAAAAAAGAAAGAAAGAGGAACTCAAAGAAAAAGAAGAAACAAAAATATATGATAGTTCAAATAATGTAGAAAAATAAACACCTCCCATTCTTATGATTTGTGCTAGTGAAAAATAGAGAAGTGCTTAATTGCAAAGAGGGCTATGTTATATATGGCAAGTATGGTTGAGAAGAATATGTGCTTGAATTGTGAATGAAGTGTATTAAAGTGCTTAGGAGGGTTAGCCATTATTCCTATATATATCATATCTGTCCCTTAGCCTACATTACAACCTAAAAAGTCCTAATTGATCCTAGATTTGGCTAGCTTAAATTAGTAGAGATATACACTGCGGGCAAGCTTATGGTACGACCACGGGATGCATATGAACTCTTTGTGAGAGTGAGCGAATTTTGTTCAAATTGTGAGATGTCTTTAATCCATATTCAAAAGTATATTTGAATGTATGGACCAATTTATGCTCTCCCTTTTGTTGTTGGTAAGGGCACATGATCTCATGAAAGATTGGTAATGTTGTAAACTTTCTTGTTAGGTAAGTGCATGAATTGAGGGTGCTTAGTGGTTGCAAGTCGATTGTTGAGGTTGGGTGGTGACGAGTAGGTTGTTGGAATTTATTGAATTGAAATATTATACTTGGGTATGCTTAAACAGGAAGAATGTGAATTTTCTATGTGTTCATGCTTGTGCGCCAGTAGTGATCGTGGTCAAGGGTATAGTGTGTGGTTAAAAGTTAGGGTGCTCCTTTATGAATGAACTTTGTACGTAGTTGGGGGTTTATTAGATTGTCCAATTGCTCGAGGACGAGCAAGAGTCTAAGTGTGGGGTGTTGATGTTTGGCTTAAAGTATATATATTTTTGTGTATATCGCCTCATATTTTATTCTTGTTTCGTGAATTTGGGATGTTTAATGCTATGAATTATATTAATTTGAAGTGTTTTTACTTGTAGGAATGATTCGGGAGCAAGTGGGAGCAAAACGTGCAAGATTTAAAGCTAAAACGGACAAAATCAAAAAATGAGGCCAGTTGGGCGCGACAAGTAGCGCCTGGCGCCACCTGTGGCGCTGGAGACAATATGCAAAATATGGGGGGCGCTAGGGATGGCGCCTGGCACCGGGCTGGGCGCCGATGATGCAAATTTCGTCCTAGTTTGTCCGGGACTCGATTTAGTCGGCTCTAAACCTATCCAACACGTATAAAAGCCATCCTAAAACCTATTTTGAAGGGAGGAGACACACTTTGGAGCAAAAATACATGTTAGAAACATTGAGGAGCAAGAACAACTCGGAATACTTCATCTTTTTCAGTATTTTCAACTAATCAAAACTTATGCAATTGTTTGATAATATCATGAGTGGCTAAACACCCATAGTTCTTCGGTTGCGATTTAGCCATGAATATTATTGTTTGATATTAACTTAACCTTGATTATAATTTACCAACATATGGTTGTTTCTTCAATTTTGTGTTTAATTGCTTAATTATCTGGCCAGCGGTTAGGTTCTATTTACTATCTATCCTATGCTTGGGAAAGCAGTGTTTAGATTAGAGAAAAATTGAAGAGAGCATGATCTTAACCCTTAGGGGGAGCGGATTTGTGTTTAGGATAGGAATATACCTAGTCACTGTGCTTAATTAAATATCGTGATCTTAATGCGTTCTTAATAGATTGATTTCATAGGAATATAGGTGTTAATCTATTGAGAATAGGTGAGTAGTACTTCGAGAGAAGGCTATGAGAGCATTTATCGATTAATTAGCAACCATGAGTGAATTATATGAAAGGGAGAGTTAATTAGAACACAATACGATTGGTGAATCGATCACAACCCTGGAATACTTGTCTCTACTGAATACACAACAATCAAATTGTTACTTGATAATTTAGTTATTATTAGAATTGTAGTATCATATACCGGACTTTGATTTTAGCTGGATTAAATAACAATTTTAGCGAATTAGTGAGTAGTTTACACAAGTCTCTGTGGGTTCAACACTCAACTTATCATTATATTACTTGTCGACCATGTATACTTGCGTGTGCGTTTGGAAGCAACAGTTGCAATGTAATTTTGAAGAAGGTAGTAAAAAACCTTTTAGACTTACCCATTACTGATTTGTTGTTTTTGCTTTCCATTATTTAGTGGTTCTTATGATGTTGTTATTATTTGTGTGATTTTTATTGACTATACTGATATATTATTTTTTTTTCGTCTTCTTGAGCCGAGGGTTTATCGGAAACAATCTCTCACTCCCTCGAGGTAGAGGTAAGGGTTTGCGTACACTACCCTCCCCAGACCCCGCTTGTGGATTTTATTGGGACGTTGTTGTTGTATTTTAGACTTACCTATGGATATTCTTTGACTGACCTGTTCAGGTTAAAAAAAAAAGTTAAACCAACAATGTATACAAGTTAAATTCTATTGAGAAAGAACACAAATCATACGCGCGCATGTTGCTAAGAACACAAATATGCATGTTGATCGTTCAGAATTACTTAGGTTGTTAAGAAGCATAAAAGGGTAAAACAATAATGGGGTTCGGAATCCATTTTCCGTGGCCTAGAAAAGGAAAAGAATAACGAAGAAATTCTTGACTTGAGAATACGTCCATTGCTTTGGTTTTGAGTTAAGATTCTGAAATTCCATTCCTCAGAATCTAACTTTTATCTTAAACCCCAAGTCCTTTTCCCCATAAGGAATATCATTCCGTGGTCATTGATTTCCTTTTATTTTGAGCCAGTGTCTTCACCCTGGGGTCAACAAGCAGGCACCAATTCGAAATGTGCGTCTTTGCTAATCATGCACAGTGGCAGAAATACCACCGCTTCAATTCAAACACATAAATATTGAAAATTATGTGTATGATCAACATTAATTTGGGACAATGAGTAAATTCTTAAAACATCTACAACTCCAAATCCTAACTCAAATATAAGATGAGATGATAATAATTAATAAGTCGGCATTGCTCACACAAAATTCTGCGTACGCTACAGATCAGGCATTGACTAACTCTTCCACCATTGCACCCAAGTTGATTCGAAATGCTCTTTCTTTTTCTTTTTCTTTTTAATGCGAGATTCATCTTGTACTTTAAAGTAAAATTAACTCAATCTAAGAGCTTTAAAAAGGAAATGCAAGTACAAGAAAGAACAACAGCACATGTTCTCTTCTTTAAAGTGGAGAATATATATCATGAAAATAGAATAAAGAAAGCAACAAAAGAGACGAGGAAGAAGAAGATAGATTGGAATAGCAAAGGCAAAGGGTTCTTCTGCATGTCTTACAAAACAGAGGAACAGCAGTCCTTGCTTTATGGCAACATCAAGGAAAAGCAAATTAGGTACTTTTAGGGTACCATTACTAGAAAAGAGTATTTGGTTTATTCAGAGAGACATAAAACGAATGCAATTGTATGTTTATACTTCTTCTGTTTCACTTTTATACTTTTTTTTAAGAGTTAATACCCTAAAATCTCCCTAAACTATCAATTTTTTGTCAGTTTCCTACTTAAACTATTTGGTATCACCAAAACTTCTCGGAACTATATTCCCCTATATATTAAAACCATGTTGGAATGTTAAAGGTATGTTTGTCTAACTATATTAACTTATGATTTGTACAAATTTTTTATATAGTTTACTCGTGATGTATTACTCTCGAATGATTGATTAATTCTAAGAGTTTTGGCTAAAATAATACAAAATGTATTGTGATAATTTATGGTTTAATTGTGATTGTGCTTCATGCTAGACTCCAATTGATAAGTCCTTATTTATATTCACTTTATAGCAGAGTTTAAATATAAATAAATGCATATAGTGTTGTATTTCTTAAAAGTCATCTTGTATTACATAAAAAAAGATTACGTAAAATAAAATTTCGCAAATAAAGAATCAATTGCCCAACAATTACATTCTCTAATTCCATATTACATAAAGAAGGTTCAAAAGATTCAAATTTATTCTTTTCAAGGTGTTGAGTTTAATAAGAAGATTTAGGTTGGTATTCTTTTAATAATATGTGTAAGACATGAAAGAAGACTAAAGCATAAAAGAGAATAAATAATTTTAGAGGAAACTGGAGAGGGTGAAATTTTTCCATAGGAAACCCATATGAAGAACTGAAGAAAAAAGTTTAAAAAACGAAGAAGAAAGGGGAAAAAAATAAAGAAGAATGGTGTAAAATGAGAAAGAAAGATGGATATAAAGTCAAACCTCCCTATAACAGTCCCGTTTGTTCTGGATATTTTTGGCTGTCATAGCAAATTGCTGTTATAAAAAACATATATTATGCTCCCTCCGGTTCACAATAAGTGTCCAATTTGCTTTTTCATTTTGGTTCAAAATAAGTGTCCAGTTATGTAATCAAGAAAAAATTCAATTTGTTTTTACAAAATAACCCCTATGTACATATCCCTAAAAAGTTTTCTTACTCCTCACATTAAATGTTTAATTTGGGGTAATTTAGTCATACTAGGTATTTTTGTATAGAATTTAGTATTTTCTTAATGGACGTGCTAAAAGCAAATTGGACACTTATTGTGAACCGGAGGGAGTAATAAAACATGAGATCCGATTTCGAAAAAATTGACTTGTATAGAAAAGTGCTGTTATACAAGGATGTTGTTATAAAGAGGTTTGACTATAACTGAAATAAGGAGAATGTTTATTAAAAAGAAATTGAAAAAGGTTTAAGCTAATTAGCCATTATTTTCTGTTAGGTGGACCATTTTGATATTTTTTCCAGCTACCACGCGCTCCCAAACGAGTATCTACACACATTATGCCAGGTCAATGACGAGGGAGTTTTAATATGAGCGACAATATAGTTCAGGGAGGTTTTGGAGACACCAAATAGTTTAAGTAAAAGACCAACAAAAATATGATAGTTTAAGGAGTTTTTAGGGTATCAACTCTTTTTTAAAATAAAATAAAAATTAGAACGTTTCGGAAAGTTTGTCATCCATCCATTTCCTAAAACTCACAGCTTTCAAAAATTCAAATATATTAGTCATTCCACTTTAATGTTCTTTTTTTGGCCTTTTTTAAAAACATCTAACTTGCTTGTCAACTTATAACTTTAATATTTGCTTCCATCATCACTAACATCATAGACAACCCAGTGCACAAAGTATCCCTCATTCACGCAAGATCCGGGGATCACTAGCTTCATATATATATATATATATAAAGTTAAACTAATATCTTACCTTTCAGTAAAATATAAGTGATGAAATATATTCATGGTTTGATAAAGCAACAAATAACAACTATTAGATCTTGGACATCATCAATCATAAAATCTACTTTACCCATTACCATAATGGAAGGAAAATTGAGAATGACAAGAAAAGACAAACAATTGTTAAAGACCGTTTTGTCAAATGAATAACACTATAACAAGACAGTTTGGTCAGATCAACACTATAACAAGAGGTTTTGGGTTCAAGCCCTGAGAATGAAGAAATTTCTCATAAGGAGCGTTTTTTTTCCTTCAATGGGTCTATGCTATGCACATTTGGATTAGATGAACTAATTGGTTCCGGATATCATATGGTTAAATCTAACCCAACAAAAGAAAAGAAAAGAAAACTCTATAAATCTCTTGATTTTAGTACAATATAATAGTCCAATGCAACTCACACAGCTAACAGTGCACATCCTCATTTCATTCCTATCCACATGCCAGCAAAACAGTTAAGGGAACTCTGCTTTATGCCTATACCACTTTACCTAAAGGTTGTAATATATTCCTCCAAAGCGCATAAAATACCCTAAGATATCAGAATCAGTTGATCTTTTTCTTGAAAGTTCAACTGACAACTGATGTGCATACCTTGTTCAGAGATGAAGAATTTTCACTTATTTGATATCAAGAAAGAAAATAATAAAACTTAGATAACAAAGAGTCTTACAAACTCTTAGATTTATTCAAAAGATATCTTTTTGACACCAAGAGTCATTTCCCAACTATGCAATTGTGATTTGTTCAACTTGCTGACCAATACAAAAATACAGCAGATTAGATGTATCATTGCAATGTTAACAAGGAAAAGGTGCAAAAGAGACGAAGCATTTCATAAACAACTAAGTTTAAATTCTCTAGTTTTCCCTCCACAAAAAAGAAAAAAGGAAGAAACAAACGAGCGCAAATCTATGAAACAACAACAAAAAAAGGAAATCTATGGTGTTTTAGTTTTTAGAAAAGAACAAGAAATTGAATTAGCAAGGCGATAAATTGAGATCTCAAGTTTGTGTCTGACAATAAACTATGACAGGAAAACTGACAGGTATCATCTATACATGTTTATTAAAAAATAAACGGGCACAAAAGAATGTAAAGTAGTAACTATTTCTATTCTCTAGAGCAAATTAAGGCTCAAGTCAAGGGAAAGACAAGTAGTCATCTTCGAGCAAATGAGTTGACATGTTTTCCATCCGGCGACTAAGGAAGCAAGTAATATCACTTTATTTCTCCTTTCAAAGGGGTCCCAATGCCTTGGAGATGGCTGTCTTACACCAATTAAAAAATAGGAAATATCTAACGTACTGGAGGTCTCCCTCTATTTTAGTTCTATATATGCAGGCCGAATAAGGACAAGAGGGGTTGCTCTGATGGTAAGCAACCTCCACTTCCAACCAAGAGGTTGTGAGTTCAAGTCTCCCCAAGAGCAAGGTGAGAAGTTCTTAGAGGGAAGGATGCCGAGGATCTATTTGGAAACAATCTCTCTACCCCAAGGTTCTATTTGGAAACAATCTCTCTACCCCAAGGTAGGGGTAAGGTCTGCGTACACACTACCTCCTCAAACCCCACTAAGTGGGATTATACTGGGTTGTTGTCGTTGTCATATGCAGGCCGAATAAGTACCAAACTTACTGAAGGAGACAAAAAGGTATTTGATCCTTATTCCAATATTCCTGGCCTTCAAACAAAGCCAAGGAGAAGCATCTCTCCACAATTTCTTTTTACCTTTTTATCGTATTCCTTTTTAGTTACTCAAACATGATATGTTAAAATAGCATAGACTGAAAATAATGCTCAAGATATTCCAAAAGTTCATATCACTAAACAAAGGAGCAAGATATTGCATGAAAGTCTCATCTAAAATCATTAACTTCTTTTTACCCAAGGCAGAGTATAGTCAATATAATAGAATAAAAATGCATATAGGAAATGCTGCCTCAACTAATTCTTTACATGTCCATAGTAAACTAACAGAGGTTTATAGAGAGAAATGTATTAGTCTTTTTATTTTGACATGAAATAAGAGAAGCATTTCTCAACCAATTCCCTATCTCTTTGCTTTGTTTTTTTATCCAATACAAAGTACTTGAAGCTCTGGTCAACAGAATCTTCCATTTGAAAGGGAAAATGGTTTTGAAGTTTTCAAGAGATCATACATCATTAGATAGTGGATACTTTCAGTCAAGATCAGAAAAAAAAAATTCCAAATTTAATTCTGGGAATATGGTTCCCAAACTTTGCCAGATAAAGAATATGAGAACATAAAAGTCTCTGGCGGATAAATTCTTGTACCCATTGTAAGGTGTGAAGTGTTTCAAGCAAGTTATAGTGCAGAGGAATATCATGCTAGGGCCCACAAATATGTAAAACTGGAAGGATGAGATCTCTTTTTGAGCCGGCTGTGAAGATTCGATTGGTTCTAGCGTTCAACTGGCCCTGTCCAAGATTCTATGCTTCACCTAGACTCCCTCTCTCTTTCTCACCCCATTCTCTTATAAGAGCTCTTTGGAAACATCTTTGGTCTGTGAAGTTGTACAACTAAGGAGATAGATAAGAGCAGTAGTACAGTTTTCTTGAACTGAGTATCAGAAGCAGAATTGTTCTCTGAAGAATAATACAGAAGAATCGTGATTTGCATCTAAAGGGTAAGACTAGACTGAAACCAAGTACAGCAGATCACTTTCAGGTACGTTATAATTAGTTAAATTACTTATATCGTGCCTATTAACTCGCACCACAAGACTTAGTTGCTAATCATCATACAGAAGGCCAGAAGATGTACCATCATCACCGCCAGGATAAGAGCATGCACCCTTCAACAAGAATGTCCATCTCTGAAAGGCATCTGTTCCTGCAAGGTGGAAATGACAACGGGGACTCAGGGCTTGTCCTGTCAACAGATGCCAAGCCAAGATTGAAATGGACACCAGACCTCCATGAGAGGTTTATAGAAGCCGTTAATCAACTTGGTGGAGCAGACAGTAAGTGCACACAAATATACCAATTTCAAGATGCACCAGGAAGATGTTATTTCATGAAGATAATTAACTGCAATATTCTTCTGCTGCAGAAGCCACGCCAAAATCAGTTCTCAAGCTTATGGGGATCCAAGGATTAACCTTGTACCACTTAAAGAGCCATCTTCAGGTTAGTTCTTATTTGCTTTATGGCATTACAAATCCATGCAATAAACAAGACATTCTATGAGGGGCATATTCAGGGTTGAAGTTTAGCTACCAAGGCAATAGTTCCAAACAAAACAACTGGTGGTAAGAGGGGAAAAAGCATCTTTTGCATCAACTGCAAAGAATTTTCAAATTGTTTCATTTAAAATATTAAAGTGCAGCTGCCATATATGTAATTCTATAGTGTGAAGGAATACTAATCAAAACTTTGTACCTGGGCTGGCAAAAATACAGAGAAATATAGCCCTTTCTTTTTCTTTACATCCATAAGACTGAAGAATATTTCTTACAATTTTTTGATCCTTTTAGATTGGCCAGAAACTAACGCTTTACAAAAATGCTGGCAGAAATACAGACTAAGTAAGAATCTCCATGGACAAGCAAATGCTAGTGGGGCTAATAAAGCTGGTAAGAAATCAAATACATACCCAAGAAAATAGTTCACAAAACTTCTTTTACAGAGAGAGAACATCCGAAAACTTACCGAGTTTGTGGAATAGTTGCAGCAGCAGGAGAAGATAGGATGTCTGAGAATAATGCAACTTGCATGAGTAATCCAAGCATCGGACCCCAGCCAAACAAGTAAGAACAAACAACGTTTGATCCTTCATTCAAACCATTCATCCTTCTATTTCATGTCTCAGCAAAATTCTCAGTTTTGATTATTCTGACAAAAAGTTATCCATTCAGAAACATTCAAATAAGTGAAGCAATACAAATCCAAATAGAAGTGCAGAGAAGGCTTCATGAGCAGCTTGAGGTATGAAATTACTGCAGAATTTCTCTTACGTATGAGAAGTGAGAGCAAAGCCTATGCCAAAAATACTTGTAGTAAAATTTGAGACTTTCTGGTTGATGATCTGAAAGCCGGAAGCATGAGAGAGTATTGAAACTTGATAGAAGGCACTTTCACCTTCAAGATAAGCAACTTGACATCTTCAATAATCTAGTTAACAGGCCTAGTCCATGTGTTCTGTGTTTCAAGAATTAAGAATCTAATCTAGACATGCATAGGGTGTTTTTTCTTTTCAAACTTTGAAATTCGAAGAAAAATTTTCCTTGACGCCTTCTAAATGAGGCCTAATTGAACTGATATAGGTACAACGACATTTACAGTTACGGATAGAAGCTCAAGGAAAATATTTGCATGCCGTGCTAGAGAAAGCACAGGAAACCCTTGGAAGACAAGACATGGGAACAGTAGGATTAGAGGCAGCCAAGGTCCAACTATCAGAATTGGTATCCACAGTATCTAACCAATGCCTGAACCCTACATTTTCTGATATAAAAGAACTATCAAGATTTAGCAGCCAACAAACACAAGCTACACAACTAGCAGATCGTTCAATCGATAGCTGCTTAACCTCTTGTGAAGGCTCTTTGAGGGACAACACTACGCATAATAACCAAATTGGATTGAGGCCTTTCGAGTTTACACCATCTATAGAATGTAAGGATATTGAGAATGACACCAGGATACAACAGACAGCACTAAGATGGTGTGACAACCTCAAGGAGAGCAACAAACTATTCTCTGCAATGAATGAGGGTAAAGAAAAAACATTCACCACAGAGACTAACTGCAAGGACTTATCAATGAGTATCGGACTTCAAGATGGAAACTTGAATGGAAGCAGTAATCATTCAGACGGGAAATTCAATGGAACAGACACAGCTGTCAGACTTTTTCACCAGGCAGCCAACAGAGGCGATTCAATGCCAGAGAGGCAGAAGTCTTCACAAGAGTATAAGTTGTCTTACTTTGCACCTAAACTGGACCTAAACATGCATGATGAAACAGATGCAGCTTCAAGTTGTAAGCAATTTGACTTAAATGGTTTCAGTTGGACTTGAGTAACCTTATATGACAAAGGGTAAACCATGAGAGTAGACACCAGGTAACTTGCTTCTAATATTTTGATTGAGATAGAGATCAGCATATGGAAACATAGCCTGATGGTTTCCTTGGAAGGAAAAAATTATGTATAATAATTAAAATTCCAGATCAAATAGAAATATAGAATATTGTAACTCCACTAGATCTGCTCAGATCTTATTTTCTGATCTCAAATTTTACTTTCATGCAAAGTTTCAGGTAGAAGAGGGTATTATTAATCCTTAGCACTTGAATGATCCTTCAATCGAAAACTCTTGCTCTAAAAGTCTTTAGGGGGTCATAAGCAGACCTCTTCTTAGGAATATACCATGGATTTTCCTACTCCATATGTTGCAAATACTTCCTCAAACGCCAACTGCCATATCAATTATAATCACATCCAAAGTCACTTCAACAGAATATATAGAGTCCCAGAAATCAAACTAACGTCTTTGGAATATGTCTAGCATACTGGAATAACAAATTCAAATAAATCCAATCACTTTCCTCAAATATCACCCTTACAGTTAATAGTATAAAACTTTTCAAGTGTTATCAATAATCACTTTCGCTTATGAAAGAAGATTCATTGAAGCTCAGGACAGAAAATTGATTACCTAATATCCAGCTTTTTATGAGGTGAACTTCTCTTTCAATCTCAACCTAATACTTTTAGCATCAAAACTATAAGAAAACTATTTATCTGGAAGCTTGGTTCTAAAATTGGCCCTCTCTTTTCATTTAATAGACAATTGAAGATGGGAAAATTCAAAATGTTAAGCCTGTGTTGAAAAACTTCCGGCATTTTATCAAACACCCAAAAAGCACACGCTGTATTAAGCTTCAAACTTTCACCCACGCTCGTTTATTGCAAGCTGCAAATATTATAGGAGCAAAACAAAACAAAAAAAGCAACTTTCTTCCTTTTAGAACAAAATATAACCATTGTAAGGTTAGCAAATGCAGAAATTCAAGTATAATTGCTTCAAATAGCCTTATCCTAAGCACTTTTCATCCCAAAAAATTACACGTAGTCATAACACCGCCAGCTAAATAAAAGTTCAAATAGTTAACGAACCATAAGAAATCTCGTGAGCAGCGACGACCGGCAAAAGGAACTCGGTACCGGAGCATCATCGGCGACGACGAGGCAAAAAAAATTTGGACCATTTCTCGATTTGTGCGTGTCATCCTTGCGCAGGGGCCATGCTAATCTTCTCTGTATCGTTCCAATTTTATCGGATGTCCCCGAAGGGACAATGCTTCCTCTTACGCTAGGGTTTTTAACGGGCAAAAGAAATTCTTCCGCTTCCGATGAGGGAGAAGCGCAGAAGAGCATACTCACTGAGTAAATACCGTTTTGGATCCCAAAGTTCGAAAATTAAACATTTTCATCCTATTTTAAAAACGTTTATTTCAACATCACCCCCTTAAGTATTCATTCACGTAATGAAGTTCCACCTGCACTTGTGAAGATGTCAAGATTACTCTCTTTAAGACTTTAATCCATAGAATTTAGAAATGTTTTCTTTTGCTATATTATTAATAGGTGCCTGAATATAAAAAAATTTGAAAAATTTAAATATTTCTAGCAAATATTAGCAAGACATAAAAATATTAGCAAGATCAATGATTTCATTATCCCTATTATAATAAAAATCAGTCATTTTGTGAGATATGATATTCGAGTGAAGATGCTAAAGGTAAATTCATTCAACATATAAGTAGGGGCAACTAATAAGGTATCGAATTCTCTTAAATATAAAAATATCTTATCTCATCTCATTGTTATAATATAGAGTGATGTAAGAATTACTTTATTATTCCTAAAGTCTCCATATCAAGGGCAGATTTAATAATATGAATGTGGGTTCTTGGGATCTATAACTTTTAGCCTAAACCTGAATTTATTTGTATAAAATCTATTGGAGTTGCTGAAAATATCAAATAAAAAGATCTCATGAAACTCATACATAGCGATGGATTTATAGTTAAAACTCTAATCTTGAACTCATAAAATTAAAGTTCGTATTTGAGGTATATATATATATATATATATATATCCCAAGAGTATAAGTTGTCTTACTTTGCACCTAAACTGGACCTAAACATGCATGATGAAACAGATGCAAAGTAAGACTAACTTATACTCTTGGGATATATATATGTGTGTGTATAGAGTTTGTGACACGATGTTCCTCAATGGAGCTTATTTTGATATAATGTGGCCCCATTATATGAGAATTTTGTTTGTTATGTCTATGTATACATGCAAAATCAAAGTTTAATTTACTGAGTGAGGATTAGATGTTTGATACTGGTTATGGCTTTGATTTTTGATTTGACAGTATTATTCTATACAAAAACAACAAATATTTTAGACGAATTAAACTTATGAAATTAAAGTATTATGTCATTAAAGGGAAAATTCAGAAATAAAGAATGTCAACTAAAATGATCTCATAATTATAAACTTATTAATGGAGCTATAAAATCAACGATATGTTGGTTGTCTTATAATTGATTGATATTGATATAATATACACTTGTGAAGTTTTGACACTAAAATTAAGTATGTGTTTTGATATACATTAATGAGTTTTGTACCTATTATTATTTTAAGATATACGGTAATAGGTTAAGTCAATAAGATAATAAATATTTTTATAAGGTATAGACCAGATATGATATATAAATTGTTAATATTGCACAAATTGTGTGTATACATGGAAGGAGGTATGTGTTTGACTCGAAAGTTAACAAATACTTTGCAAGTAAATACAATCAAAAATAGATCAAAGGTAAATCGTAATCGAAAATAATAAGACCTAGAAATGTGAATTATAAATCTGATTGCTTTTGACAGATTGAGTGTTCCAGAGAATCAGAGATAGAGAGAGAACGAGAGAGAGGTTGTATTAGAAAAGATCCCATCCCCTTTACAACATTGGGATCCTCCTTTATATAACAGGAGAACGCCCTCGAAATAATAAAATAATACAGGGGTAGGTCACGACGAGACTTAGGAGCGCATTTTCACTCTGACATTCTGAGGTCGTACCCTCACTACGACTATTGCTTAGTCATGGGTCGTTGCTACCGCAATGGGCAGAATTTGACCCTATACAGTTAGTCCCTCCGTTCATTGGTGACGTAACGAAGTGCGTCACCGATGGACGGAACCGTGAACCTTGTACTGGGAAAATTTTGACCATGTTTGGAGATGCCGATGTGAAGGGGCGACCATTTGAACCTGTTGATATATTGGCACGCAAGCCCTTCCCTGAAATAACGTCACCGTATGCAGGCGTCATCATTACGCGTGTTCCCGAGGAAGTACAAAAGGTATTCTGATGCTTGGTTTCCTGCGCCTGTTTGGGTTTTGCCTCTTCGATTTCAACGCTACCCATCCCTATAAATAGGGAAAAGGTTCAATTTAACCTGGCTTTAGATCATTTGCAAAAGTTTTTCGACTATTTCAAGAAAAAACACCTCTTTTTTTACGAAAACCCACCGCTTCGGTGAAAGTATACTTGTGATGCTATTCTTTTGTGTTGTTCTTTGTTTATGCATTGTTTGTCACCATCGGGCTTGGCCGGCGCATCGGTTGTGACAGATTTTAACCCGTAGGATGTAATTTTAACTTTGGTTGAAGCGTTATCTATCATCGACGAGCGTGGTCGACGATCATTGGCGATAGCCTTTGGCCCATAGGATGTAACTTCAACTGTCATTGAAGTGTTATCCGTCGTCGTCGAGCGGGATCGACGATAATTGGCGATGGCCTTTGGCCCTTAGGATGTAACTTCAACTGTCATTGAAGTGTTATCCGTCGTCGTCGAGCAGGGTCGACGATCATTGGCGATGGCCTTTGGCCCAAAGGATGTAACTTCAACTGTCGTTGGAGTGTTATCCGTCGTCGTCGAGCGGGGTGGACGATCATTGGCGATGGCCTTTGGCCCTTAGGATGTAACTTCAACTGTCGTTGAAGTGTTATCCGTCGTCGTCGAGCGGGGTCGACAATCATCGGCGATGGCCTTTGGCCCATAGGATGTAACTTCAACTGTCATTAGAGTGTTATCCGTCGTCATCGAGCGGGGTCGACGATCATTGGCGATGGCCTTTGGCCCTTAGGATGTAACTTCAACTGTCGTTGGAGTGTTATTCTTCGCCGTCGAGCAGGGTCGACGATCATTGGCGATGGCCTTTGGACCTTAGTATGTAACTTCAACTATCGTTGAAGTGTTATCCGTCGTCATCGAGCGGGGTCGATGATCACTGGCGATGGCCTTTGGCCCTTAGGATGTAACTTCAACTGTCGTTGAAGTGTTATCCGTCATCGTCGAGCGGGGTCGATGATCATTGGCGATGGCCATTGGCCCATAGGATGCAACTTCAACTGTCATTGGAGTGTTATCCGTCGTCGTCGAGCGGGGTGGACGATCATTGGCGATGGCCTTTGGCCCTTAGGATATAACTTCAACTGTCACTGAAGTGTTATCCGTCGTCGTCGAGCGGGGTCAACGATCATTGGCGATGGCTTTTGGCCTTTAGGATGTAACTTCAACTGTCGTTGAAGTGTTATCCGTCGTCGTCGAGCGGGGTCGACGATCATTGGCGATGGCCTTTGGCCCTTAGGATGTAACTTCAACTGTCACTGAAGTGTTATCCGTCGTCGTCGAGCGGGGTCGACGATCATTGGCGATGGCCTTTGGCCCATAGGATGTAACTTCAACTGTCGTTGGAGTGTTATCCGTCATCGTCGAGCGGGGTGGACGATCATTGGCGATGGCTTTTGGCCCTTAGGATGTAACTTCAACTGTCGTTGAAGTGTTATCCATCGACGTCGAGCGGGGTCGACGATCATTGGCGATAACCTTTGGCCCATAGGATGTAACTTCAATTGTCGTTGGAGTGTTATCCATCATCGTCGAGTGGGGTCGACGATCATTGGCGATGGCCTTTGGCCCTTAGGATGTAACTTCAACTGTTGTTGAAGTGTTATCCGTCGTCGTCGAGCAGTGTCGACGATCATTGGCGATGGCCTTTGGCCCATAAGATGTAACTTCAACTGTCGTTGGAGTGTTATCCGCCGTCATCGAGCGGGGTCGATGATCATTGGCGATGGCCTTTGGCCAATAGGATGTAACTTCAACTGTCATTGGAGTGTTATCCGTCATCGTCGAGCGGGGTTAACGATCATTGGCGATGGCCTTTGGCCCATAGGATGTAACTTCAACTGTCGTTGGAGTGTTATCTGTCGTTATCGAGCGGGATAGACGATCATTGGCGATGGCCTTTGGACCATAGGATGTAACTTCAACTGTCGTTGGAGTGTTATCCGTCGTCGTCGAGCAGGGTCGACGATCATTGACGATGGCCTTTGGCCCTTAGGATGTATCCATCGTTGCCGAGTGGGGTCGACAGTCATTGGCGATGGCTTTTGGCCCATAGGATGTAACGTCAACTGTTGTTGGAGTGTTATCCGTCGTCGTCGAGCGGGGTCAACGATCATTGGCGATGGCATTTGGCCCATAGGATGTAACTTCAACTGTCGTTGGAGTGTTATCCATCGTCGTCGAGCAGGGTCGACGATCATTGGCGATGGCCTTTGGCCCTTAGGATGTAACTTCAACTGTCGTTGAAGTGTTATGCATCGTCGTCGAGCGGGGTCGACAATCATTGCGATGGCCTTTGGCCCTTAGGATGTAACTTCGACTGTCGTTGAAGTGTTATCCGTCGTCGTCGATCGGGGTCGATGATTATTGGCGATGGCCTTTGGACCTTAGGATGTAACTTCAACTATCGGTGAAGTGTTATCCGTCGTCATCGAGCGGGGTCGACGATCATTAGCGATGGCGTTTGGCCCTTAGGATGTAACTTCAACTGTCGTTGAAGTGTTATCCGTCATCGTCGAGCGGGGTCGACGATCATTGGCGATGGCCTTTGGCCCATAAGATGTAACTTCAATTGTCGTTGGATTGTTATTCGTCGTCATCGAGCGGGGTCGACGATCATTGGCGATGGCCTTTTACCCTTAGGATGTAACTTCAACTGTCGTTGAAGTGTTATCCGTCGTCGTTGAACTGGGTCGACGATCATTGGCAATAGCCTTTGGCCCTTAGGATGTAACTTCAACTGTCGTTGAAGTGTTATCCATCATCGTCGAGCGTGGTCGACGATCATTGGCGATGGCCTTTGGCCCATAGGATGTAACTTCAACTGTCGTTGGAGTGTTATCCGTCGTCGTCGAGCGGGGACAACGATCATTGGCGATGGCCTTTGGCCCTTAGGATGTAACTTCAACTGTCGTTGAAGTGTTATCCGTCGTCGTCGAGCGGGGTCGACGATCATTGGCGATGGCCTTAGCCTCTTACATAATGGAGAAGGTGGCCTTAGCCGCTTACACAATGGAGAAGGTGGCCTTAGCCACTTACATAATGGAGAAGGCGGTCTTAGCCGCTTACATAATGGAGAAGGTGGCCTTAGCCGCTTACACAATGGAGACTCAACTAGGCTAGTCCCTTTATTATATCGGACTGGAGAAACGTGTCGAATGTCCGGTATGATAAACCTGTCTTCATACGCCCCTGGGTGTCCCCTTCGCCGCCTCGTTAAAAACCTCGCCGAGAAAACCTTATTGGGACAAAACTCGGGTAAGGGAAAAAGAGTACGACTCGGGAGACGCCCTTCAAAAGTGGAAGTATTTGAGGTGGGCGACGTTCCAGTTGTTCTGGAGTGCTTTTCCTTCCATTGTTTCCAACTGTAATGCTCCTTTGCCTGCATCTGCTGTGATTTTATATGGCCCGCTCGAATTGGTGCCCAGTTTCCCTTCGCTCGGGTCTTTTGACGCTAAAGTTTTTGCTTTGAGGATGTAGTCTCCTACTTTGAGTGGTCGTATTTTGGCTTTTTTGTTGTAATACCTTTCGACCTGTTGATTTTGAGCCGTCATTCTTATATGGGCCATATCTCTTCGTTCTTCGGCTTCGTCGAGGTCTTGAAGCCTACCCATGTCATTGTCCAGTCCGCTGGTGTGTGAATATCTCAAGCTTGGTTCTCCGATTTCGACTGGTATAACCACATCGGTTCCGTAGACCAGCGAGTATGGTGTTTCTCCTGTACTGGATTTGGGCGTTGTCCGGTATGCCCAGAGTACCTCTGGTAGTAATTCGGGTCAGAGCCCTTTGGCTTCTTCGAGTTTCTTCTTTAGTATGTTCAATATTGCTTTGTTGGATGCTTCTGCTTGGCCGTTGGCGGCGGGGTGATATGGCGTGGAGAGTATCCGTTTGATATGCCATTTGTTGCAGAACTCCGTTATCTTTTTGCCGATAAATTATGGGCCGTTATCGCAGCTGATTTCTTTGGGGATGCCGAAGAGGCATATGATATTTTTCCATATGAAGGTGATGACCTCCTGTTCGCGTATTTGGGCGTACGCACCTGCTTCTACCCACTTGGAGAAGTAGTCAGTCAAAGCTAACAGAAATTGTACCTTTCCTCGCCCTGCTGTCAGTGGGCCGATTATGTCCATTCCCCATTTGATGAAGGGCCAAGGTGATGTTACTGAGTGAAGGGGCTCTCCCAGTTGATTATCATGGGGGCGTACTTTTAGCATTGTTCGCACCTGCGAACATACTCTGCTGCCTCCTTTTTCATTGTGGGCCAGTAATGCAACGGATAAGAGCGCGATTACCGGTATGTGCGCCATAGTGACCTTCGTGTACCTCTTCGAGTACTTGCCTTGTTTGGTGCGGCCCCAAGCACTTAGCGAGGGGTCCGCCAAATATTCTTTTGTACAGATCGTGATTTATTAGGCAGTATCAGGCGGCCTGTATACGGAGCTTTTTGGCTGCTTTTTTGTCGAGTGGGAGTGTCCCGTCCTGCAGATAGGAGATAAACTAGTTGCGCCAGACCCAAGTTAGATTTAAAGAGAGTACTTCAGTGTGATCTACGGCTGAGTGGAGGAGGGTGACTATATTTCCCTTATTGATGTTTTTGGTGGCTGCAGCCAATTTGGCTAGGCCGTCTTCTTCGACGTTCTGCGTCCTCGGGATTTGTTCTAGGCGGAACTCGTCGAACTCGGGCATCAACTTGTGAATTTCTGATTGATATTTCTACAGTCTCTATTCCTTGATCTGGTAAGTCCCGGTGACCTGGTTCACCACGAGTTTAGAGTCGCAATGGAGGATGAGTCGTCGAGCTCCGTATTTGATGGCTAACCTCATACATGCAATCACGGCCTCGTACTCGGCCTCGTTGTTAGTCATCTTGGGGCATCGTATGGACTAACAAATTATTTCGCCCGTGGGTACCTCGAGTATGAGTCCCAGTTCCGATCCCAAGGCGTTGGAAGCGCCATCAGTGTAGAGGGTCCAGAGGTCGGTACTAGGAGTGGCGCGAATGGCCTCTAGTTCTGCTTCAGGCAGAATCTCTGTACTGAAATCGGCGACAAAATCTGCAAGTACCTGCGACTTGATGGCATTTCTTGGGTGAGGATATGTCGTGCTCGCTGAGCCCTATGGCCTATCTGGCGAGCCTTCCCGACAACTCGGGTTTGTGTAGGATGCTTCTCAGGGGGAAGGTCGTTATGACTTTTATGGGATGGCACTGAAAGTAAGGTCTAAGCTTTTGTGAAGCTACGACTAGTGCCGGGGCCAACTTCTCGAGGTGTGGATACCGTATTTCGGCATCTACTAGGGTTTGCTGATATAGGAAATAGGAGACTGCGTACCTTTGTTTTCACGGACCAGGACTGCGCTGATAACGACTTCGGACACCGCTAGGTATACTAACAAGGGTTCGCCAGGGTTATCTTTAACTAGCAATGGTGGCGAAGACAGGTATTCTTTCAGTTTTTTCAAAGCCTCGACGTATTCCTCGTTCATTGTAGTCTGTGATCTTTCCTCAATACGTTGAAAAATTTATGGCATTTGTCGGAGGATCGTGAGATGAACCTGGATAGGGTGGCTATTCGCCCTGTCAGCTTTTGTACCTATTTTTTGCTGTTCAAGGTTTTAGGTATTGTGTCTATTGCCTTGATCTGGTCCGGGTTTACTTCGATACCTCGTTGTGATACGAGGAAATCCAAGAACTTCCCTGATGCTACGCCGAAGGCGCACTTTTCTAGGTTCAGTTTCATCCCATACTGTCGTAGTATCTCAAAGGCTTCTTTCAGATGGTCGAGATGGTCTTCTTTGTTTGCCGATTTTACCAGCATATCGTCGATGTAGATTTCCATGGTCTTGCCAAGCTGTTCCTTGAACATTCTGGTAACTAGTCTCTGATACGTAGCCCCTGCGTTTTTGAGTCCGAAGGGCATCACCTTGTAGCAGTATGTCCCCTGGTGGGTGATGAAGGTTGTGTTTTCTTGGTCCTCCTCGGCCATCATGATTTGGTTGTAGCCGGAGTAGGCATCTAAGAAGCTTAGCAGCTCATGTCCCACTGTGGCGTCGATCAACTGGTCAATGTGAGGTAACGGGAACGAGTCCTTCGGGCATGCTTTGTTAAGGTCGGTGAAATTAACGCACATCCTCCATTTCCCATTTTTCTTTTTGACCATCACGACATTGGCGACCCATTGGGGATATTTTGATTCCCTTATGGACTCGTTGGCCAGTAGCTTATCTACCTCTTCGCTGACGGCCTCGTTGGTTGCGGCATGAACTTTCTTCTAACTTGCCGCATGGGTGGATATAGTGGGTCGACGTTCAGCTTGTGGGTGGCGATGTCTCTTGGTATCCCCGGCATATCTGAATGAGAAAAAGCAAATAGATC
>MU667875.1:64734-96148 GCA_026770625.1 Nicotiana glauca
AGTACCATGTTAATGCCCCCTCCCCCCCTCCCGTTAACATTTCTCCGAACGTTTTCAGCAGTACGGATGATACTTGTTCCTTTGACAGATCGTTACCCTTCACAGCGATCACATAGTGGATCAAGTGGTCTTCGAGGTCTGTTGTCCTGCCATATATCCTTAAGTAAGCGGCATTTTGAAGGTTTCTGGGATCGGGTGAGGTGCAACTTCTTCGCTATATGGTTGTTCGACGAATCTTCCCACGTCATGCTTCGGTAGTAACTTAGGAGTTCCGGGAATTTTGTCTACCCTTTCCTGATGCTCTTTCATTTGATCCCGAAGTGCCTTGTTTTCATTCTCCATTTCCTNAAAAGCAAATAGATCCGTGTGGTTAGTTAGGAATTCATGGTTCTTACTTGGGCCACAGAGGCTGTGTCCGATGTAGGCTTTCTTCGTGTGGTCGGTGTTGTCCAGTTGTACTGGGTCGAGATCCTCGACCGTTGCTTTGCAGGCTTCTACAGTATCCGGATCTTTGATGGCTTCCGTTGTCGGGTCGACCTTAGTCCCCGACACGGCTGATTGCTATGCCTCCGCACTTGCTCCTTTCAACTGTTTGGTGTGTGAGCAGTCTTGAGCGATTCGGTAGCATTCTTGCGCTGTGCGCGGCTCGCCCCGAATGCTAAATACTCCCCAAGGGGTGGGGAACTTGATCACTTGGTAGAAGCTTGAGGGGACTGCTCGCATGGTGTGTATCCATGGGCGTCCTATGATGGTGTTGTAGGCTTTTTCTTGGTTCATGACGTGGAAAGTGGTTTCCAGTGTAACTCCCCTTGCTAAAATCGACAATGATACCTCACCGGAGGTTCGTTCCACTGCATTGTTAAAACCTGTTAGTGTTATGCAGCGTGGTATTATCCTATCTTCGAGCCTCATTTGAGCGAGGACTCTTGGATGGATAATACAAGCGCTGCTTCCGTCATCAACCATGATTCTCTTAATGTCGGTGTCAGCAATACGTAAAGTTATGACTAAAGCATCATAATGAGGGAAAGACAGACCGTCGGCCTCAGACTTATCAAAAGTGATACTTTCTTCGAAGTCTTCATACCGTTCGTAGGCGATTGTTCGTTTCAGTTTGTGCGAGGTAGTGAATTTTACATGGTTGATTGCTGAATCGTTGCCTCCTCCGACGATCATGTTGATGATGCGTGCTGGCGAAGGTGGCTTTGGCGGCCCCTGAGGTTGTTCCCGCCCTCGTGCGAAATTGATCTTTTCTTTATCGCTGAGCAACTCCCTCAAGTATCCTTGGTTCAACATTCTAACTACCTCCCGCCTTAGCCCTATGCAATCTTCGGTTTTGTGCCCTCGTTCCTGGTGGAACTCGCACAGGACATTTGACTTCCTTGTAGCGGGGTCTGATTTCATTTTCTGCGGCCATTGTACTTTGGTGCCCAGTTTCTCCAGTGCGTACACTATTTCTGAGGGGGACACGCAAAAGTTATGGGCAGATAATAAAGGGGGCATACTTCTTTCGTTACGGAGTGGGGCGATATGTCGTTGCAGTGCTTCCGTATGTCTTGGCGGTGGTGGATGCGAGGATCTGATGTAAGGCTGATGCCTTTCTTTGTTGAAGCGCAAGGATTGTTCCCGCCGGCCCTCGCTGCGTCGATCCCTCCTTGCTTCTGACTGTATCGTCGTGAGCCACTGGGTTGGTCCGTTGAGGTCATCCTCATCTGCTCGTACCTCGGCACAATAAGCGTTGTGAATTTCCTCCCATGTGGTGGGGGGATACTTCATGAGTCGGCTCAGTAGCTTTTTGGTTGCTCTTGAACCATCTCTGCTCAGCCCATTTTGGAAAGCTGCAACCGCCATGCCTTCCGATACGTTTGGTAGGCTCATCCTTACTCTATTGAATCTGGACAGGAAGTCCCTGAGTCCCTCACCTGCGGTTTGTCGGATGGCGAAGATATCGTTGACCCTGGCCTCAGCTTTCCTCGCTCCTGCATGGGCGGTGGCGAACTTATCCGCCACTTCTTTGAATGTTGATATCGTTCTGGCTAGCAGCTGCGAGTACCATGTTAATGCCCCCTCCCCCCCTCCCGTTAACATTTCTCCGAACGTTTTCAGCAGTACGGATGATACTTGTTCCTTTGACAGATCGTTACCCTTCACAGCGATCACATAGTGGATCAAGTGGTCTTCGAGGTCTGTTGTCCTGCCATATATCCTTAAGTAAGCGGCATTTTGAAGGTTTCTGGGATCGGGTGAGGTGCAACTTCTTCGCTATATGGTTGTTCGACGAATCTTCCCACGTCATGCTTCGGTAGTAACTTAGGAGTTCCGGGAATTTTGTCTACCCTTTCCTGATGCTCTTTCATTTGATCCCGAAGTGCCTTGTTTTCATTCTCCATTTCCTCCATTTTTTTAAGGATGGCTGCAAGTGTGCCATCGCTGGCCTGGTTATTGGTGTGGTTGTTGTTTGTACGTACAATATCGTGTTCGCTAGTGGTAGCGATATCTGTCGTCAGCGGGTTCTTAACATTGCTTTGGGGCGGTTTTTCGAGCAAGCTGCCTAGGGTGTTCATCAGCCATTCTTCCAGTATCTTCTTGACCACCTGGGGTGGTGTTTCTTTGACTACAGACGTGGAAGCTCCCTTTTCGTGCAAGATCGTCAGATCTTCATATGGAGAGGGTGAGATTTCTCCCTCTTGAGTGCTGCCAGGCGTTGTGCTCAAGGTATTTTCTCTACCGGCCTCGTTAAGGGGGCCAATGAGGTTGGTTGTGACACCTGCTATTGCTTTCAATCTTGCGTCATTTTCTGCCATTTTTCGATTTCNTGTGTATCCATGGGCGTCCTATGATGGTGTTGTAGGCTTTTTCTTGGTTCATGACGTGGAAAGTGGTTTCCAGTGTAACTCCCCTTGCTAAAATCGACAATGATACCTCACCGGAGGTTCGTTCCACTGCATTGTTAAAACCTGTTAGTGTTATGCAGCGTGGTATTATCCTATCTTCGAGCCTCATTTGAGCGAGGACTNATGCCGAGATCCCCACAGACGGCGCCAAATTGTTTGACTCGAAAGTTAACAAATACTTTGCAAGTAAATACAATCAAAAATAGATCAAAGGTAAATCGTAATCGAAAATAATAAGACTTAAAAATGTGAATTATAAATCTGAAATCTTTTGACAGATTGAGTGTTCCAGAGAATCAAAGATAGAGAGAGAAAGAGAGAGAGCTTGTATTAGAAAAGATCTCATCCCCTTTACAACATTGGGATCCTCCTTTATNTGCTTCCGTCATCAACCATGATTCTCTTAATGTCGGTGTCAGCAATACGTAAAGTTATGACTAAAGCATCATAATGAGGGAAAGACAGACCGTCGGCCTCAGACTTATCAAAAGTGATACTTTCTTCGAAGTCTTCATACCGTTCGTAGGCGATTGTTCGTTTCAGTTTGTGCGAGGTAGTGAATTTTACATGGTTGATTGCTGAATCGTTGCCTCCTCCGACGATCATGTTGATGATGCGTGCTGGCGAAGGTGGCTTTGGCGGCCCCTGAGGTTGTTCCCGCCCTCGTGCGAAATTGATCTTTTCTTTATCGCTGAGCAACTCCCTCAAGTATCCTTGGTTCAACATTCTAACTACCTCCCGCCTTAGCCCTATGCAATCTTCGGTTTTGTGCCCTCGTTCCTGGTGGAACTCGCACAGGACATTTGACTTCCTTGTAGCGGGGTCTGATTTCATTTTCTGCGGCCATTGTACTTTGGTGCCCAGTTTCTCCAGTGCGTACACTATTTCTGAGGGGGACACGCAAAAGTTATGGGCAGATAATAAAGGGGGCATACTTCTTTCGTTACGGAGTGGGGCGATATGTCGTTGCAGTGCTTCCGTATGTCTTGGCGGTGGTGGATGCGAGGATCTGATGTAAGGCTGATGCCTTTCTTTGTTGAAGCGCAAGGATTGTTCCCGCCGGCCCTCGCTGCGTCGATCCCTCCTTGCTTCTGACTGTATCGTCGTGAGCCACTGGGTTGGTCCGTTGAGGTCATCCTCATCTGCTCGTACCTCGGCACAATAAGCGTTGTGAATTTCCTCCCATGTGGTGGGGGGATACTTCATGAGTCGGCTCAGTAGCTTTTTGGTTGCTCTTGAACCATCTCTGCTTAGCCCATTTTGGAAAGCTGCAACCGCCATGCCTTCCGATACGTTTGGTAGGCTCATCCTTACTCTATTGAATCTGGACAGGAAGTCCCTGAGTCCCTCACCTGCGGTTTGTCGGATGGCGAAGATATCGTTGACCCTGGCCTCAGCTTTCCTCGCTCCTGCATGGGCGGTGGCGAACTTATCCGCCACTTCTTTGAATGTTGATATCGTTCTGGCTAGCAGCTGCGAGTACCATGTTAATGCCCCCTCCCCCCCTCCCGTTAACATTTNATAGGTCACGTGTCTTTGAGGGGATGACGAGACTTAGGAGCGCATTTTCGCTTCGACATTCTGAGGTCGTACCCTCACTAAGACTATTGCTTAGTCACGGGTCGTTGCTACCGCAATGGGCAGAATTTGACCCTATACAGTTAGTCCCTCCATTCGTTGGTGACGTAACAAAGTGCGTCGTCGATGGACAGAACCGTGAACCTTGTACTGGGAAAATTTTGACCATGTTTGGAGATGCCGGTGTGAAGGGGCGACCATTTGAACCGGTTGATATATTGGCACGCAAGCCCTTCCCTGAAATGACATCACCGTATGCAGGCGTCATCATTACGCGTGTTCCCGAGGAAGTACAAAAGGTGTTCTGATGCTTGGTTTCCTGCGCCTGTTTGGGTTTTGCCTATTCGATTTCAATGCTACCCATTCCTATAAATAGGGAAAGGGTTCAATTTAACCTGGCTTTAGATCATTTGCAAAAGTTTTCCGACTATTTCAAGAAAAACGCCTCTTTTTTACGAAAACCCACCGCTTAGGTGAAAGTATACTTGTGATGCTATTCTTTTGTGTTGTTCTTTGTTTATGCATTGTTTGTCACCATCGGTCTTGGCCGGCACATCGGTTGTGATAGCTTTTGGCCCGTAGGATGTAATTTTAACTTTGGTTGAAGCGTTATCCGCCGTCATCGAGTGTGGTCGACGATCATTAGCGATAGCCTTTAGCCCGTAGGATGTAACTTCAACTATCATTGAAGTGTTATCCGTCGTCGTCGAGCGAAGTCGACGATCATTGGCGATGGCCTTTGGCCCATAGGATGTAACTTCAACTGTCATTGGAGTGTTATCCGTCGTCGTCGAGCGGGGTTGACGATCATTGGCGATGGCCTTTGGCCCATAGGATGTAACTTCTTATGTTAGCTTGATTAGAGAAGCTTTTTTTTAAAAGACAAATCATGCACCAAACTCCTAAAATAGCCTACCTAACCCAAGAAGTCACGATGCTCTATAGGAATAGTGAGTCTTGGATATTGCTGAAATGCTTGTCTCTTTAGGATCCATCATAATCTCATTCCTTGATATAACATGCTTGAGGAATGCTACAAAGTCTAGCAAAAATTATTTTTGAGAACTTAACAATATGTCGATTTCTGTGGTTGCAACACAATTCTCAAATGATCCTCATATTCTTCTTAGGTATTAGAACATACTAAAATATTATCTATAAATACATCGATGTGTCTGTCCAGAAACAACTTGAACACCCTGTTCATTAAGTCCATGAATGCGGCTAAAAAATTTGTCAGTCTGAAGCATCGTAAGAATGCATAATACAGTGGCAAGTCCTGAAGGTTTTCTTAAGAATTTCTTCCTTTCCGTTTCTGAGTTGATAATAACCAGAAGCAACGAGCAATCTTACAAGGCGAGCAGCTTATTATAACTAATTAAATATGACTTCTATATGAATTATGGATATTCATTATGTATTATTATCTTATTTGGTACTTGCAGTCAATGCACATTGTATGGAGTTAATTTTTTCTTCTTCTACAAACAATATCGGTTCACCCATTGGTAATAAACTCGATTTTAAAAAAACTCTTATATAATAAATCTAGTAATTGTTAGTTTACCTCTAGCAATTCTGCTAGTGTCACACTATATGGGGGTATCACTATGGGCAGCATGTCAGGTACTAAATCAACACCGAAATCTATTTCTTGTATTGGTGATAGTCTTGGTAAATTCTCGAGGAAATATATTGGAGGATTCTCACCATGAGTACTTTTTCAAACTAAGTGTTTACTCTCTTGTGCCCCTTATCATTGCCAAGATACCGAAATAATCTTTCTTTAGTAATCGTTGAGCTTTCATAAAAGAGATGAATTTACCAATCTTTGGAACTTGATCCCCTTTTAGAATAAAATAGGGTTAATTCGATATCTCAAATTTAATTATATTTCCTAACAATTGAGGATAGCTCGACAGGAAAATAATAAGTATGTACCCGTCAATATATTAAATAGACCACATTAAGTAATATCAAGTCAACTAGGATATCTCTATTTTCAACGTGAAGACAAGCTTGTTGAACATATTTAATTAACTCAGATTCTCCCGCATAAGCAACAACCCAAAAAGATCATGTCAATATCTCACATACCAAAGTTTTTCGACGACCATTTAAATGCGTGTCGGAAAATTGCCAAGTCTTGTTCTTCTCCCGTCAAACTTTAGTTGTATGCCTATCCTGTCCATGTTTTCAATCTTTCTAACACGCTTAACTACAACAAAATAGGTCATGTTATCCATATATGGGGTTACAACCATGTCTAGAAGGTTAAGTATTTCCTTATGTTAGTCTTTAAATATGAGATAATGTGTATCTATATAAGTGAGAAATCTGGTATTATATGTTTGTAACTCTATCTTCTGAATCATCTCTTAACTACTAGTGAACTCATTTTCAAATCAGTTGTGTAGTCCTATTCGTGTTCTCAATAGTACATTATCATACCATGTATTGGTCATATTGTCCAATGTGCAAGTTGCTAGCTCCGCAGACTTCTTTTTTTAACATCTTAGAGCTCATAATGCTTCAAGTATTTCCACATCGACAAAAACCTATGAGGATCCTCACCATTAACAAAAATGGTAAACCTTGTGGTTTCAATTTTAGAAACTACATTAGAGAAACTATCTCAGTGCCAGACTTAATCTAAATATTTGAGGAGTCTGGAGCCCTTTGTTGTTTCCCATTCTTCTCTTGTCTATCAATTGTATCCATCGAGATCTCAATTTCCCCTTCCATGAAGATAAGAACCTTTGTGATGGCACTCTACTATTAGTATAATAGTGAACTCATACTAACTTTAGGAATAGACTATATTACCCATCTTAGAGGTAAGATTCTCATTATGGAACAACGCCCCTTTTATTGGCCTAGTCTACTACTTCTGTTGCTTTTCTTTACCGGGAGATGGTTGCCTGCCTAGTGGTAGTATTTGATGTCTTTGAACCTCTAGTCAAATTCTATTATCAGGTGATCGATCCAAGTCATACAAGAAAATGATAACAATGACAGATTCAATTATTTGACCCTAATCGCCATACACGTACGGAGGAATAAGAAAGAAAGACAAGACACATCCTATCACGCCTTCGTAGAATCACGATTATGGGAATGGCCGGCTACATAAATATAATTGAGATTCTACTACCGACGTGTGCTCCATTAGTCACAAGAATAACCTAGGCTCTGATACTAACTTTTTCACGACCCAAATTAGGGGCATGACTGGCGCTAAGGGGTAGGATCCCAAAGCAAGCCGTAACGGGAATTTACAAAAAATCGGGCAGAGTTTCTCCTATTTTAAGACTATCTAAAAATTTATCTTGTCTCAGAATCAACAACAGAACCAATCTATATCAACCAAAGTATCTCCTAATCCTCATCAATTAATAATACATTTATTCACCACTATTAATCAATCGATTATACCAGAGTAATACTTAATTCATCTTCAAAATATGATAAGGAAGTCTAATACTAGTTATAGGTCTAAAATAATAAAGAATACTCATGACACAAGAAAAAATGACTATGGAGCGACTCTAAGAGTTTTAATGAAAAGAACATAACAAATAAATAAACTCTTCGCCCACGCGAACAAGTGCGGGGCTCACCAGAAATTTTTCAAATCGTGTACTCTAATTAATGAAATCCTCGCTCGCTCAACTGATGTCTGTATAAAAAAAAATAGCGGGGAATGAGTCGCTAGCTAAGTGAGTAATAACACTTAACCACAACTGTTTTTAATTGGGGACAAGTTAGAAAACATGCCTGTATAATAATAATTAGAAACTATCGTAAAAATAAAATGCCCTTTCAAAAACAGTAATAATAATCAGTCTCATCATATGTTTCCTGTAATAGAAATAAATTTAACAATTCAATAATAAACTCGGTAAGCACTGTGTCATATACAATCTTTATGTTTGGGAGGTTTCCAAGTAAGGATCATGTAATCTGTATCACTGTGTGGACTCCTTCATAAAAGGAGTCAAATATAACTGTAGGTCCCTACTCGAGGAAAAAACTGTAACTGTATGTTAGTTCTACCTTCCCACTAGCGAGGGCTATAACTGTAATTGGTAATCTGTAAATACAAGGTGCACCAGGTCTAACAAACCCGCCGTTAGCTATGGGATCCTTCAAAGTCTCCTCCCATTTATACTCTTTCTTGTAAACAGTAAATACTCGTACAAAAGCATTTTCAAAATAATAAATGGCATATCATTTCTTTTCAAATCTTGTAATTTTTATTTCGGTGACGGTAATCATGTCTCAAGTAATAGTAAAACATGTCTAGTAACAATGACAATAATTTAAATAACTGTAACATCTCAAGTAAAGATAAAACATATCTAGTAATAGCGAAAACATTTAGATTAACCGGTAAACATCTCAAGTAAACTGTTCGGTATCATATCAAGTAAAGGACTTGTCCCACATGCAATTTCAAACATTTGGTAACACATTTATTTTTAAAACAATGTATAAACCATGCAGGTTATGAATACAAATTGCGGTAAGATTACTACTCACAGTACTCGTACCGAAATACCAATTGCTTCACCTCAAGCAACTCGTACAAATACCTCCAATCAATCTATAATTACATAATATCGATCACATGTTAATTTCCTTATTTAGGCTAATTCATAGCTATTTTAGAATACCCAATCATCGGGGTTCATGTTTGGATCTTAATTTGTGGATTTATATTTACCCCCATATGAGTAATTACTAATTTATGAACTCCAACCTATTCATATAATTTATTACTCCAAATTTCACAAAGTTCTATTGATTCTTTAGGAAGAAAATTCTCAATTGTGTGAATGAACTAGTGTAATTTCTATTACTCCATAGAATCTTCCTGTCATGACCCCAGTTCACCCTCCATGAACATGTCGTGATGGCACCTAGTTCCTACGACTAGGTAAGCCTAACAATGCAGAAATTTAGCAACTTAACTTGCGAAATAAATATTTAAAGCTAAACATATTTAAATAATAACTGCAAATAAGGCCGCTAGGCCTAAACAACTCAAAAGAGATGCGGAAGTCTACAACTCAATAAAAAACCTGAAAACTCACGGGAACCACAGGCTAACGGGAACATAGTACACTACTCTAACACTAGAATATCTAAACAACTGGGAGAAAAGGGATAAACTAAATGCTAAAGCTGGAACAGAATAGAGACTCCTGGTCTGCGGACGCGATATATATACCTCGAAGTCTCCGTGTATCTCCTCGCCTCAAGGATAGTGCGCCTGAGTAGAGGTACCTGAAAAATCTGCACATGAAAAACATGCGCAGGAAGCGCATGAGTACACTACAGCGGTACTCAGTAAGTGCCAAGCCTAACCTCGGTTGGGTAGTGACGAGGAAGGTCAGGGCCCTACTGAGATAAAATATAATAGTAATAATAATTAACAGTATAATAATCTGACAGAAATAATAAATACGATAGTGAAATAAGGCAGGTCAACGAGGCAATAACAACTACAAAGACAGAGTAAATACAGAGTAAACACAGTTCAATGTCAATGATACCAATGAGGGTCTCCCAGAATACTGTCCTGTAGCCCTTTTCCTCAACTGTCCAGTGGATTTCCTGGGATACTGTCCCATAGTCCAATTCATGTACCAACATGCAGGGGGGATATATCGGGAATCTAACCCGCAGTCCCAAAGTAAAAGTGCAGGGGAATCTATCGGTAATCTAACTCGTAGTCCCAAAGTAAAAGTGCAAGGGGATCTATCGGGAATCGAACCCGCAGTCCCAAAGTAAACAAACAAGGGGGGATCTATCGGGAATCTAACCCGCAGTACCAATGTAAATGCGCAACCACAGCCAGAAATAAACCAAGGAATGAAGTACGAAAAATAAACAACAGATAGAACTAGCCTAGCATGCTTCACGTAGTGCTGTCAAAACAACTTAAGCAATTAGACAGTCACATCAGCTAAACATGTTTTTAATATCCTAGCACAAGTTATAACTTCAAATAGAATAAAGAAAATAAGAATAAGAACTAAATTTCCATAACTTAAATAAAAATGGGATTTCATCAATCGGCTCAAGTACGCGCTCGTCACTTCACGCACAAGGCACTCAAACATCAAGTAACAATCCTAAGGGGAAAGGTCCCCACACAAGGTTACACAAGCCACTTACCTCGAACAGGCTCAAAATCACTAGAAACCGCGCCTTTGCCACGAGTATCCGACTCCAAATGGCCCAAATCTATTCAATTCAATTCCACATCGTAAATAATATTGCAAACAACTGATTCCACTATTAAATTTAAAGCAAGGGCACGAAAATAGGTAAAATGACCAAAATGCCCCTCCATCCAATGTCTCGGAATCGAATAATTTTAATGTTTTCAGAACCCTCGTACTCTCACGAGTCTAACCATATAAAATTCTCCCAAATCAGAGGTCGAATGTCCCCTAAAAACCCAATAGTTTGGTCTATGAACTTTCACCCAATTTTCATTCAAAAATCCAAAATTTAAAGATGAAATCGTGATTAGATTAGTGAGTATTAAGCATAAAAGAGCAGAGAATCGTTACCCAATCGTTGCTCTTGAAAACCCCTCGAAATTTCTCCCGAATCCGAGCTCTCTAGCTTGAGTTTTGTTAAAAATGGCAAAAACCCTCGTTTTTGAATGTTAAGTACTGTTCAGGAGTTTAAAGCATCGCGAACGCGGAGGGTTACTCGCGTTCGCGAAGAAGAAATTATTAGCTGGCCAAAGTGCCCTTCGCGATCGCGAAGGGAGGAGTGCGAACGCGAAGGCCTGGGGTCTCAACCTATGTGAACGCGATGAAAGGGAACGCAAACGCATTGAAGGAAAAATGAAAGGGCCAGAAATTGCCCTATGCGAACGCGAAGTTGCACATGCGAATGCGATGGGGAAGATGCTGAAGCAATGCGAACGCGGGGTGGGTACGCGAACACGTATAAGGAAAATTGGCCCCCTCCAGGATTACACTACGCGAACGCATGAGAGGGGGCCGCGAATGCGAAGGAGGAGTAAAACAACCTATGCGAACGCGATCGAGGCTCTGCGAACGCGAAGAAGGAAAATCAAACCTACAACCGCTGAAAATTTTTCTGCAATTTTTCGAACACTAAAATGCCCCGTTGAGAATCTGAAACACACCCGCAGCCCCCGGGACCTCAACCAAACCTACGAACATATTCCATAACATCATTCAAGCTTGTTCCAATCCTTAAACCACCTAAAACAACGTCGGAAACACGAATTAATCAAAGAATCAAGCCTAAGAACTTCAAATTCCAACAAAACACACTTTCGATCAAAAACCTAAACAAAACATGTCCGAATGACCTGAAATTTTGCACACACATACCAAATGACATGACGGAGCTACTGCAACTTCTGGAATTCCATTTCGACCCTCGGGTCAAAAACTCACTATCGGATTGGAAACTTCAAAATTCAAACTTTGGCATTTCAAGCCTAAATGAGCTATGAACCTCCAAAATACATTCCGAACATGCTCCCACCACCGAAATCACCTAATGGAGCTAACGGAACCATTGGATTTCCATTCCGAGGTCGTCTTCACACTATTCCGACTACGGACCATTTTTCAACACTTAAGCTCTCATTCAAGGACTAAGTATCCCAAAGCACTCCGAATCCTAACACCGAACGTCCCGGCAAACCAAAATAGCATAAATGAACTTAGGGAAAGCAGTTAATGGGAAATCGGGGCGTAAATTCCAAAAACAACTGGCTGGGTCATTATATCCTCCTACACTTAAACATTCGTTCATCCTCGAACGACCATAGAGAACATACCTGAAGTAGTAAAAAGATGAGGGACCTGGCTGCGCATATCCCGCTCGGTCTCCCAAGTCGCCTCCTCGGCCGGCTGACCCCGTCACTGAACCTTCACTGAAGCTATGTTCTTTGACCTCAACTTCCTGATCTGCCTGTCCATAATAGCCACTGGCTCCTCAACATAGGATATATCCTTGTCCAATTGGACTGAACTGAAATCTAACACGTGCGACGGATCGCCATGATAACTCCGGAGCATCGAAACCTGAAATACCGGATGAACTCCGGCCAAACTGGGAGGTAAGGCAGCTCATAGGCAACCTCCCCAACTCGCCTCAAGATCTTAAAAGGGCCAATAAACTTCAGACTCAACCTTCCATTCTTCCCAAACCTCATGATGCCTTTCATAGGCGAGACCCGAAGCAGAACACGCTTACCAACCATATATGAAACATCATAAACCTTCCTGTCTGCATAAATCTTCTATTTGGACTGGGCCGTACGGAGTCTATCCTGAATCACCTTAACCTTCTCCAATGCATCCTGAACCCTCTCTGTGCCTAATAGCCTGGCCTCACCCGGCTCAAATCAACCCACCGGAGATCTACACATCCTACCATATAAAGCCTCATACAGCGCCATCTGAATGCAGGATTGATAACTGTTGTTGTAAGCAAACTCTGCCAGTGGCAAGAAATGATTCCAAGACCCTCTAAACTAAATCACACACGTACGGAGCATATCGTCAAGAATCTGAATAGTGCGCTCGGACTGTCCGTTCGTCTGGGGGTGAAATGCTATGCTCAACTCCACCCGAGTGCCTAACTCCTGCTGCACGGCTCTCCAGAACCGCGATGTAAATTGAGTACCTCTGTCTGAAATTATAGAAACTGGAATACCATGCAAACGGACGATCTCCCTGATATAAATCTCCGCCAACCGCTCCGACGAATAAGTGGTACACACAAGAATGAAATGAGCGGACTTGGTCAGCCTATCCACAATGACCCAAATGGAATCAAACTTCTTCAAGGTCCGTGGGAGTCCCGATACAAAGTCCATGGTGATACGCTCCCACTTCCACTCCGAAATCTCTATCTGCTGAAGCAACCCTCCCAGACGCTGGTGCTCATACTTCACCTGCTGGGAGTTGAGGCATCTAGACACGTAATCAACTATATCCTTCTTCATCCGCCTCCACCAATAGTACTGCCTCAAGTCCCGATACATCTTCGCGGCACCCGGATGGATGGAATACCGCAAACTATGGGCCTCTACTAGAATCAACTCTCGAAGATCATCAACATTGGGCACACAAATCCGGCCCTGCATCCTCAATACTCCATCATCCCCGATGGTCACATCTCTGGCGTCTCTCCGCTAAGCCTTGTCCTTAAGGACAAGCAAATGAGGGTCATCATACTGCCGCTCCCTGATACGATCAAATAGGGAAGACCGGGAAACCACACAGGCTAGAACCCGACTGGGCTCCAAAAGATCCAATCTCACAAACTGGCTGGCTAGGGCCTGAACATCCATCGCCATAGGCCTCTCTGAAGCTAGTAAATATGCCAAACTACCCAAACTCTCTGCCCGGCGACTCAAGACATCTGCCACCACATTGGCCTTGCCTGGGTGATACAGAATAGTGATATCATAATCCTTCAACAACTCTAACCATATCCTCTTACGCACATTCAGGTCCTTCTTCTTGAGTACGTGCTGCAAACTCCGATGGTCGGTATAGATCTCACAAGGCACCCCATACAAATAATGACGCCAGATCTTCAAGGCATGAATAATAACATCTAACTCAAGGTCGTGGACATGGTAGTCCTTTTCATGTATCTTCAACTGTCTGGACGCGTAGGCAACCACCCTACCGTCCTGCATCAACACCGCTCCAAGTCCAACCCGTGAGGCATCACAATAAACTATAAAAGACCCCGAAACGGTAGACAACATCAAGATTGGGGCCGAAGTCAAAGTTGTCTTGAGCTTTTGGAAGCTTGCCTCACAGTCCTCTGCCCACTGGAATGGGGCACCCTTTTGGGTCAATCTAGTCATAGGAGCCGCAATCGATGAAAACCTCTCCACAAGGTGACGGTAATAACCCGCTAAGCCAAGGAAACTGCGAATCTCTGTAGCTGAGGAGGGCCTGGGCCAACTCTGCACGACCTCCACCTTCCTTGGATCCACCCGAATGCCCTCGCTCGATACCACGTGGCCTAGGAATGCCACGGAACTCAACCAGAACTCACATTTTGAGAACTTGCATATAATTTCTTCTATCGCAGGGTCTGAAGCACTGTCCAGGTGCTGTTTATGATCTTCCCGACTCCGTAAATACACCAGAATATCGTTAATGAAAACAATAACGAATGAGTCAGGATATGGCCTGAATACACTGTGCATCAAATGCATTAAAGCTGTTGGGCATTAGTCAGCCTGAATGACATAACAAGGAGCTCGTAATGACCATACCGAGTCCTGAAGGCAGTCTTCGGGATATCTGGCTCCCGAATCTTCAACTGATAGTAACCTGAGTGCAAATCAATCTTGGAAAACACCTATGCGCCCTGAAGCTGGTCAAACAGATCATCTATATGAGGCAAAGGATAACGGTTCTTCACTGTAACTTTGTTCAATTGGCGATAATCAATGTACATACGCATAGAACCATCCTTCTTCTTCACAAACAAGACAGGGGCACCCCACGGTGAAACACTGGGCCAAATAAAACCCTTACCAAGCAATTCCTGTAACTGATCCTTCAACTCCTTCATCTCAGGAAGAGCCATGCGATACGGAGGAATGAAATGGGCTGGGTGCCCGGGAGATCAGCTGGAAACACATCGGGATAATCCCATACCACTGGGACTGAATCAACAGAAGGGGCATCAACACTGACATTTCTCACATAAACTAAATACGCGACACACCCCTTCTCAACCATACGCTGAGCTTTAAGAAAAGAGATAACTCTACTGGGAGTGTGATCTAAAGTACCACTCCACTCAATACGCGGAATACCTGGCATAGCCAGTGTCACGGTCTTGGCGTGACAATCAAGAATAGCAAAATGGGGCGACAACCAGTCCATGCCCAAAATAATGTCAAAATCCACCATACCGAGTAACAATAAGTCCGCTCTGGTCTTAAAACCACAAATAGTAACCCAACATGACTGATAAACGCGGTCCACAACAAGAGAATCTCCTACAAGAGTAGAAACATAAATGAGGGCACTGAAAGAATTTCGGGGCACACCCAAATGCGGAGCAAAGTAAGAAGACACATAAGAATAAGTAGAACCGAAATCGAATAGAACCGATACACTTTTATAACAAACCATGACAATCCTATGATGACAGAATCAGAGGCAACAATCTCGGTACGGGTAGGTGGGATAGCAACTGTGGTTGTAACTAAAGCCTGAGAACTCTGCGGGGCGTGCTGTGGCCGAGAAGTCTGTAGAGGTACACCCCTCCCAAGTCTTGGGCAATACCTCACCACATGGCGTATGTAACTACACTCAAAGCAACCTCGTGACTGGCATGGAAGTGGAAACTGTGCGGTACGGGAACTCCGAGACCCCTGAACACCTGAAACTCCGTGGGAACTCTGAGATTCAGACTGAGCTGGCTGACCCACAAAACCTCTACCATGATGCACCCTACCTCCAAAATAAGGACGAGTATATCTTCCCGGTCCATGAGGTCTACTCACTCCTCTATACTCTCCCTCCTGACCTCGCCTCTCTCTCCTGGACCCACCTGTCCTCTTCTCGGCAAGAGGTCCTCACCACCCGCTGAACTGGGACCACAAGCTGTGTTGCCATGACACCTGGAACCTGACCAATGGAAGCTCGCTGCTCCAGAGTGGGGGCGGTGGAAGTCTGGGTCCCTTCCCCGATCTGTGAAGTAGTCGGTACAACCTGAATCAATCCGGCCTGAATCAATGTACCAAACATGCTCACTGACTGTGCCGAAGTCTCCTGAAGGGTTGGAGTAGTAATAGCTGTAGACGCGTCAGGTGCCTGAACTTCGGCTGGATCTGTTGGTGATACCTCGACGGAAGCTTGCACAAGTGCTCTGGCTGCACCACGTGCACGTCCTCGACCTCTCCCTCGGCCCCGACCTCTGACGGCTGCAGTAGGGGGCGTGGGTGCTTGATCATCTCGAGTAGCACGTGTCTTCACCATCTGTAAGAGAATAGAAGGCAGATTTTAGGATTGTGATGTCAAAAATCTCGCAGGACAGGGAACCAAATGAACTGAAATTTTCTTAACGGTTACATAGCCTCTCGTAGATAAGTACAGATGTCTCCGTACCGATCAACGAGACTCTAAACAACCGTCCTGTGTTCCGTGACTCCTATAAACCTAGAGCTCTGATACCAACTTGTCACGACCCCAGTTCACCCTCCATGAACATGTCGTGATGGCACCTAGTTCCTACGACTAGGTAAGCCTAATAATGCGGAAATTTAGCAACTTAACTTGCGGAATAATTATTTTAAAGCTAAACATATTTAAATAATAACTGCAAATAAGGCCGCTAGGCCTAAACAACTCAAAAGAGATGCGGAAGTCTACAACTCAATCCCAAAACCCGGAAACTCACGGGAACCGCAGGCTAACAGGAACATAGTACACTGCTCTAACTCCAGAATATCTAAACAACTGGGAGAAAAGGGATAAACTAAATGCTAAAGCTGGAACAGAATAGAGACTCCTGGTTTGTGGACACGACAGATATACCTCAAAGTCTCCGTGTATCTCCTCGCCTCAAGGATAGTGCGCCTGAGTAGAGGTACCTGAAAAATCTGCACATGAAAAACATGCGCAGGAAGGGCATGAGTACACCATAGCGGTACTCAGTAAGTGCCAAGCCTAACCTCGGTTGGGTAGTGATGAGGAAGGTCAGGGCCTTACTGAGACAAAATATAATAATAATAATAGTAATAATAATAATTAACACTATAATAATCTGACAAAAATAATAAATACGGCAGTGAAATAAGGCAAGTCAACGAGGCAATAACAACTACAAAGACAGAGTAAACACAGAGTAAACATAGTTCAATGTCAATAATACCAATGAGGGTCTCTCAGAATACCGTCCTGTAGCCCTTTTCCTCAACTGTCCAGTGGATCTCCCGGGATACCGTCCCGTAGTCCAATTCATGTACCAATATGCAGGGGGGATCTATCGGGAATCTAACCCGCAGTCCCAAAGTAAAAGTGCAGGGGAATCTATCGGGAATCTAACTCGTAGTCCCAAAGTAAAAGTGCAGGGGGATCTATCGGGAATCGAACCCGCAGTCCCAAAGTAAACAAACAAGGGGGGATCTATCGGGAATCTAACCCGTAGTCCCAATGTAAATGCGCAACCACAGCCAGAAATAAACCAAGGAATGAAGTAAGAAAAATAAACAACAGATAGAACTAGCCTAGCATGCTTCACGTAGTGCTGTCAAAACAACTTAAGCAATTAGACAGTCAAATCAGCTAAACATGCTTTTACTATCCTAGCACAAGTTATAACTTCAAATAGAATAAAGCAAATAAGAATAAGAACTAAATTTCCATAGCTTAAATAAAAATGGGATTTCATNCAAGGTTAGACAAGCCACTTACCTTGAACTGACTCAATATCACTAGAAACCGCGCCTTTGCCACGAGTATCCGACTCCAAATGGCCCAAATCTATTCAATTTAATTTCACATCGTAAATAATATTGCAAACAACTGATTCCATCATTAAATTTAAAGCTAGCACGCGAAAATAGGTAAAATGACCAAAATGCCCCTCCAGCCAACATCTCAGAATCGAATAATTTTCACGTTTTTAGAACCCTCGTACTCTCACAAGTCTAACCATATAAAAATCTCCCAAATCGGAGGTCGAATGCCCCCTCAAAACCCAATAGTTTGGTCTATGAACTTTCACCCAATTTTCATTCAAAAATCCGAAATTTAAAGATGAAATCGTGATTAGATTAGTGGGTATTAAGCATAAAAGAGTAGAGAATCGTTACCCAATTGTTGCTCTTGAAAACCCCTCGAAATTTCTCTCAAATCCGAGCTCTCTAGCTTGAGTTTTGTTAAAAATGGCAAAAAACCCTCGTTTTTGAATGTTAAGTACTGTTCAGGAGTTAAAAGCATCACGAACGCAGAGGGTTACTCACGTTCGCAAAGAAGAAATTATTAGCTAGCCAAAATGCCCTTCGCGATCGCGAAGGGAGGAGTGCGAACGCGAAGGCCTGGGGTCTCAACCTATGAGAATGCGATGAAAGGGAACGCGAATGCATTGAAGGAAAAATGAAAGGGCCAGAAATTGCCCTATGCGAACGCGAAGTTGCACATGCGAACGCGATGGGGAAGATGCTGAAGCAATGTGAACGCGGGGTGTGTACGCGAACGCGTATAAGTAAAATTGGCCCCCTCCAGGATTACACTACGCGAATGCGTGAAAGGGGGCCGCGAACACGAAGGAGGAGTAAAACAACCTAGGCAAACATGATCGAGGCTCTGCGAACGCGAAGAAGGAAAATCAAACCTGTAACAGCTGAGAATTTTTCTGCAATTTTTCGAACACTAAAATGCCCCATTGAGCATCCGAAACACACCCGAGGCCCCCAGGACCTCAACCAAACCTACGGACATATTCCATAACATCATTCAAACTTTTTTCAATCCTTAAACCACCTAAAACAACGCCGAAAACACGAATTAATCAAAGATTCAAGCCTAAGAACTTTAAATTCCAACAAAATACACTTTCGATCAAAAACCTAAACAAAACACGTCCGATTGACCTGAAATTTTGCATACACATCCCAAATGACATGATGGAGCTACTGCAACTTTCAGAATTCCATTCTGACCCTCGGGTCAAAAACTCACTATTGGACTGGAAACTTCAAAAATTCAAACTTCGGCATTTCAAGCCTAAATGAGCTACGAACCTCCAAAATACATTCCGAACATGCTCCCAACCCCAAAATCACCTAACGGAGCTAACGAAACCATCAGATTTCCATTCCGAGGTTGTCTTCACACTGTTCCAACTACAGACCATTTTTCAACACTTAAGCTCTCATTTAGGGACTGAGTGTCCCAAAGCACTCTGAATCCAAACACCGAACATCCCGGCAAACCAAAATAGCATAAATGAACTTAGGGAAAGCAGTTAATGGGAAATCGGGGCATAAATTACAAAAACGACTGGTCGGGTCGTTACACTTCCAATCAAGAGAATCGATATTAAAATCTACCAAAAGAAGAAGTTCAAGTAATACCCGTAAAAGACAATTAGTGCTTAAGATTCCTTAATATATATTGTTATGGCTCCAAAGCACTGCACCCACTTCTTCCTCCTTCTTTTCCCTTTTCTTTCTTTCTTCTTCTGCTCGCTTTTGTTATTTTTGCTGATTCCTTGTAGCTTCTGTTAGGTTTTTAAAATAGAAAACCCTTTTCCCTTTTCCCCTTTTCGCTTTTGTCTTTTTTTTTAATTTTGCCACAGAATGGCTTCGGCCTTTTCTATCTGAATATTTAATGATTTTATTTTTTTTGTTTTTTTGTTAAATGACCAATTTGTCCTTTGTTTGAAATTTATGGGATATTACATCCTCCCCACCTTATAAAATTCGATCCCCAAATTTAACTCAAGTACAGACCTATAAACTGAAACGAATAAGGGTACTTGACTCGCATAGTATCCTCTATTTCCCAAGTAGCTTCTTCGACTGTATGATTTCGCCATAAAACTTTCATGAACTCAATTTCTTTTGACCGTAGCTTTCTTACTTGCCAATCAACAATAGCCATTAGTTCCTCTTCGTAAGACAACTTCTCATCAAGCGGTATAGCAGGTGCTTGAAGCACCTGAGATGAGTCTGATATACATTTTCTTAGCATTGAGACGTGAAACACTGGATGAATAAAGGACAACTCAGGAGGAAGTGCCAAACGATAAGACACCGCTCCCACTCGGTCTAGTATCTCATACGGCCCTATAAACCTGGGGCTCAACTTGCCTCTTTTCCAAAATCGCATTACACCTTTCATAGGGGAGACTCGTAAGAACACTTTGTCCCCAATTGTGAATACTAAATCTCTTCTTCTCTTATCAGCATAAGACTTTTGTCTACTTTGAGCTGCAAACAATCTTTGCCTGATCAACTGGACCTTGTCCATAGCTTCTTGTATTAGGTCGGGTCCCAATAAGTTAGTCTTACCAGCTTCAAACCATCCGATATGAGAACGACATTTTCTACCATACAATGCTTTGTACGGTGCCATTTGAATACTAGACTGGAATCTGTTGTTGTAAGAAAATTCAGCTAAAGGTAGATAAGCATCCCAACTACCTCCAAACTCAATAATGCAAGCTCTTAACATATCATCCAAGATCTGTATAATACATTCAGATTGTCTGTTTGTCTGTGAATAAAAGTCGATACTAAGATCTACTCGTGTACCCAACACAACTTGAAAAGATTTTCTATCATAGATGTAATCCTCTATCATAGATGATAGACAGTAAACCCTATTGAGTCGGAGTATTTTCTATCCATGTATATCTATGCATATTCTTCCTTACTGTAAGCAGATTTGACTAGAAAAAAAGTGCCAGCTTTGTAAGCCAATTTATAATTTTCCCACACATAATCACGCCTCTAATGGTTTGGGTAATTCGTTCATATAAGGTATTGTAATTCTATTGTATTTCCACTTGAGAATCTTGAGTTATTTAGTGGGCCTACGAGTAGCAAGTGTTTGCGTTAACATGCTGACTATCAAATAGCTAGAAACAAAGTTAACGAATTCTTTTTTTTTCTTTTTCAACCAATCCAATTTTCTTCTAGTTATGATGCATCTTATGGACCTGAAATATATAGTGTATCTAGAGTTGTGAGCTTTATCACGTATAGCCTATCTCAATCCATATATGTTTGCTATTATTAATTGATTACCTAGTCGAAGAATATCATCACTATTAAAAGTCATATCCTTGCACCAGTTAGGGCCTGGTCTCGTGTACTTAGAGCAATCGCTCATCCTCGTATTGAGTAGCCTTATAAGTGCACAAATAATAAAAACTTGGATTGAATATCAGCCAATAATGCCTCTGAATTTTTCATAATAAATATAATACTTGCACCTTCTAGTTTGTGCATTTTTTTTAAAAGTCTCTTTGCCAGAGTTTTTATATATATATATATATCAAACTACCCATGATTTTTTTTTACTCAACGCATCAGCCACAACAAATATCTTTCGAGGATGATAGAGAATAGAATAATTATAGTCCTTGAGTAGTTCCAGTCACCACCTTTACAAAAGCTATCTATGGATAGAAATTGAGAGCCTCCAGCTTCTTGATCAACCGAGCTTTCAGGCTTCATCTGAAATGAACCTCTTGCACTATTAGTGCTTTTTTTGAAACCCCCCCTCAAATCCCCCAGTCGACAAGAACATTCTACAAGTAGCCTCAATCAAGTGGATGACTTTTTTTGATAATACAAGTACGTGGAACCAGAAAACTTGTATTGAGAATAGGACAGTTTTAGTCACCTGGACCCTCCCAACATATGACTTTATCCTTCATAGAATTTTGTCTATTAAAGTTTGACTGACAATCTCTTTGTACTGAGAGGCACTCCCAAATATCTAAAAGGCAACTCACCCTTCATGAATGCCAAAGTTGCATAATGGCACATTGATCATATGAATTTTTCCACCGAAAGAAATGGAACTCTTCTGTTAGCAATCAGATCATGAGAAGATATTAGAAAACGCTCAAAAAGTATTTGGACCGATATAAAGTGGAGATTAGTTTATATGAAATTAACTTTTAGGTTAAATATTAGTGTGTGACGGCCTGACCCGTCATCTCATGAGTTACCACTCCATTTACCCCATTTTTAGCTTTTTATTGCTTCATTATCCGTATCTTGTGTGATCGAGTTGATTTGGAGTGGTTTGGTTAAGAAATGAGACACTTAGTCTCTTTAAGAAAGACTTAGTTTGGAAAAATCAACCGGACATTGACTTATGAGTTAGAGAGCTCGGTTATGGATTCCAATGATTCGGTTAGCTTATGAGGATGATTTGTGACTTAGGAGTGTGATCGAAAATGATTTTGAGGTCCGGTGTAGAAGTAGGCTTGAATTGGCGAAGTTAGTATTTTGGTGAATTCCAGTTGATAGGTGAGATTTTGATCCGGATGTCAAAATAAAATTTCGAGAGTTGTTGTAGCTTCATTGTGTCATTTGAGATGTGTGTGCAAAATTTCAGGTCATTCGGACATCGTTTGGTCGGGTTTTTGATCGAAAGTATATTTCGGAAGTTTTTGGAAACTTAGGCTTGAATTCGATCAGTTTTGGGTAAATTGATGTTGTTTGAGGTGTTTTGATGATTGGAACAAGTTTGAATGATGTTATGAATTATGTTGGTATGTTTGGTCGGGGTCCCATGAGTCTAGGATAAGTTTTGGAGAAGTTTTTGGAAGATTTTGCCGTTTTGAGCATAAGCATGTAATGATCCAAAGGTCCATTTTTAGTTCTATAGATCGAAATTTGATTTCGAAACTTCTGGAATTTTTAAAATGAATTATAGGAGTGATCTGGAAAGTTTGGTTTAATTTCATCAAGTCGCGATTGGGTTTTTGACGCGAAACATGTGTTAATTGTTTAACGAGCGAAATGGATATCTCACTGAGAAAACGAGCTCCGAATTGAGTTTCGATTGAAGGGATATGTTTGTATTATTATTTTTGACTCATAGGAATGAGAATCATTGAATTCTGCGGTCTCAGGCCCGAGAAATGAATTTTTGAGTAAAATTATTTTCTGAAAATATTTAAGGAAAATGGAAATGAAATTTGATTAGAAAGTGATGGTATCGGGCCTGTATTTTGGTTTCGACACCCGGTATATGTCTTATATATGGTTTAAGCACTTTTTGTAAAGTTTGGTTGAAAACGGACGTCATTTGACGTGTTTCGGACTCAAAATGGAAAATTTGATGTTTTATGAAATTTGAAAGAATTCTTGGATTTTAAAGCTTAATTCATGGTATATTACGTTATTTTGGCAATTTGATCGCACGGTTAAGTTCTTAGGATGTTGTTGAGTTAGTGTATGTGTTTGGTTAGGAGCCCCGAGGGCTAGAGAGTGTTTCAGAGGTGTCTGAGAGTGATTTCGGACTTAGGAAAAATGCAGAAAATTGCAGAAATAGTACCTATGAATAGTCCCCGTAAATAGTAGCCGTGTACAGTACCTCATGAACAGTGCCGCTGAACAGTACCGTGAACAGTGACACGCGTGAACAGTAACACCGAAAATTTCTAGGTAGAATGTAAAATTTCTGAAAATGGGACTTCTTCCCATTTTTCATTTTTAGCGATTTGGAGCTCGGATAGGGCGATTCTTGGGCAGATTTTCATAGAGAACAACAGGGTAAGTGTTCTTAACTCAATTTTGGTTGTATAACTTGAATCTATTACAAGTTTTGGCGTTTAATCCGTGAATTTTGTTGGAAAAGTGTAGAAAACCCTCTTGGATAGAATCATGGATTTGAGGGTCGAAATGTGATGGGAATTGGATAATTTTGGTATGGTTAGACTCCTGGCGAGATGAGGAATCCGATGATGTTAATTTTCTAATTTTTCGAGACGTGGGCCCGGGGCTCGGGTTTTCGCTAATTTCGAGAATTTTGGTATTTTTTGATTATTTGGATTGGGCTTTGTTCCCATAACATATTATGACATATTCGTTCTGATTTTGGATAGATTCGATGCACCTGGAGGCCAATTCAAGGGGCAAAGGCATGGCGAGTTAAAGAAATAGCCGGTTCGAGGTGAGTAATATTTGTAAATGACATCCTGAGGGTTTGAAACCCCGAATTTTCACACCATAGTGTTGTATTGAGGTGACTTGCATGCCGGATAGCGAGCGTGGGGTAGAGCACCGTTGAGGATTGTGACTTGATCCATCCCTATTGATGAAATTACTGTATATTTGCCTGAAACTACTTGTTATCATTATGATTTGAGCTGATTGCCATATTTGGGCTTCGTGCCAATTATTTGAACCCTTCGGGGATTGTTGTCGATAATTCCTCACTGATTTAATTATATATTTGAACTCAGTCATGTATTTTTCCACTATTTTAAAAACTCAGCCAAGTTATTATGCCTTAAACACTCGAAATGATATTACTAAAAATATTTTTGGGCTGAGCATCATGTTTTATTGTTGCCCGAGTGGCTTATGTGATTATGTTGACTGAGTAAGGTCAAGGGCATGTATTGTGAGGATATATGGATCGGGCTGCGCGCCGTAGTGGTTACTATATAATATTGTTCTGAGAGTGAGCCCGAGGGGCTGATATTGTTCTGAGTAACAGATACTGAGCCCGAGGGGCAGATTTCTACTTGTTATTTTGATATTGAGGCCGAGAGCCTGGTTGATTATATGAATATTGAGGCCGAGAGCCTATTTGATGCCACGAGATGGCTTGATATTGCATTTGGACTGTAGGAGCCCCTCCAGAGTCTGTACACACCCCCAGTGAGCGCCGTCGACGATAAATAAATTGATGGCTCGGGCTGCACGCCGCAGTGGGTACCAGAGTGTGCCGTCATATGCATTGCATTGCACTCATGCATTTGTTCTTATCTGTATTATCTGTCATAATATTTCTGCACTCTTATTTCATTGGCTTTTATGCTACTTCTTACAATAATTACCTGATATCCTGGCATTATCTGTTAGCGGAGTGTTGTGCCCGAGGGGCTGACTTCTGTGCTTGTTTGCACTACTTGTTTTGCATTCATTTGCTTAACTGTTGGAAAAAGACATTTTCAAAAGAGGTTTTAAACTGCGCTAAGATATTTCTAAAGATTTCACTGTTTCACTGTTTTTCTCAAAGGGTTTACACTGCTCCTATATAGCATGATGGCTTGCTTTACGTGATTTCTTACTGCTCAGTTGTTATTTATCCTTATTACTCACTGAGTTGGAGTACTCACTTTACTCCCTGCACCTCGTGTGCAGTTACAGGTATTTATTCACCCGGCAGCGGGTATAGGCTGTTTGGAGGCAGAGTTGTAAGAGCTTAGCGAGGTGACTGCCAGCATTCGCAGCACCGTTTTCTTTCTGTGACATTCATTATTCCTGTTTAGTGTACTTCTAGACTTGTAAATGTAAATTTCATCCTTACAGATGCTCGTGACCTGTGACACCCCGGTTAGGGCTGTGTTGGGTTGGATTTCTGCATTTCTTTTATCTATACTTCCGCTATTTGGTATTATTAAACCATGTTGTACTATAATTATAGTTAAATAATTGTTTTAAAAGGATGAATTGGGTTGACTGGCTGGCCTTGTCTTCATGAGAGGCGCCATCACGGCCGAGTTCGAGATTTGGGTTGTGACATAGTGTTAAGCAATTACGGGACTAAGTGGAAGAATGTTAAAGAAAAATTATTACTCGTGGTCGGCCTTAATTTCGTTTAGTCATTATTGATTGATGGATTAAATTAAAATCCTATACATTTGGTCTTCTCCAAAACCAATAGGCTTACTATATTTTATTGGGAAAATTTCATATTAAAATAATTGGGCTGCCTCCTTTTCAACTTTATAGCCCATATTTCAATTTACAATTGAGTAGCCCAAAAATTAGAGGCACATATACGAAAAAAGGGGCGTTATTTCCGTTTTTTGGGAGTAAGAAGCGGGATTTTCTTTCTTTCAGCGGGATTTTCTCTGATTCTTTCCATTCTTCTTCCCCAAATACTACAAAAACGAGATCTTGAGATCAATGCAACTCCAAAAACCCTAGACTTTCTTCTTCATCTCGAATTAACAGCAAATCAAACCCGAAAAGTGAATTTTTTTTGCTGCAAATCAGAGCAATTTTCATTTTTGCTGCAATTTTGATTTTAATGTTTTGTTCGATGGAGCTTTTTCCAGTTTACGTTCTTCATGGTGGTGTATGGTAAGAAAATAAGTTTATCAATTTCGTCAGCGATTGTGTAATAATCGAGTCGACATTCAGTTACAACAATTTAGTTGAAGCTATTTCGAAAAGATTAGGATCGATAGTGAGTTAAAAATAATAGAGATTAACTTTCTTCCAAATGATGGTTTGCCACCGATCCTGATTTACAACGATACATGCGTTAAGGTGTATATCGAATTAAAGAAGAAAAACTTAAATTTCACTAAATATCCCTTGTTTGTGACAGTGAAAGAGATTTATGATTTGGTTGCTACAAGTTCTAGTTGTGTGGTTGCTACAAGTTCCAGTTGTTTGGTTGCTACAAGTTCAAATTCTAGAGATGTATCCACAATTGATAGCACTAAGATTATTGATGTCGAATTTATTGAAAATACGAAATTTAGTGAAAACACGGGTATAATAGATGATATATTGAACGAATTTGTTAAGGAAGATCAAGTTTATAAGGATAAAGAGATAGTTGTCAGTGTGATGAAGAACTTGGCTGTACGAGAGAGGTTCCAATTCAAGGTGAATAGATCAAGCGCAACAAGGTATGTAAATAATTGTATATTTTGTTATATATATGTATAAAGTAGTATATATTTGTATATAGGTATTAAAATTAGTATATATGTAGTTATATTTTTGTAAACAAGTATATTTAGAAGTTGAATGATCTTTAATCCTAGGTATCACCTTAAGTGTATGGATGACAATTGTGCTTGGAGTTTCAAATCTTCTGCCGTTTTCAAGGCAAACATATTCAAAGTGAGAAGTTACAATAATAAACACACATGCGACTATGGTGAAAGATACTTAACACAACGTCAAGCTACTTTGGGTGTAATTGCTAGTATAGTCAAGGACAAGTATGCTAATCCAAAAAAAATTTACACCGCAAATGATATAATACAGGACATACAAAAGCAACACGAGATTGAAGTGAGCTACATGAAAGCATGGAGAGCTAAAGAGATAGCAATGACAATGATAAGATGAAGTCCGAGTGATTCTTATAAGGATTTGCCGAAGTATTTTTATATGTTGGAGCATACAAATCCAGGAACGGTTACAAAGTTGCACAAATCAGAAGATGGATGTTTGCTTTATGCATATGTTTTGCTATATGCATCTATCAAGGTCTAGGAGCATTGCAGACCGATAATAGTTGTTGAAGGAAGTTTCCTTAAAGCAACATATAAGGTTACCATATTGACTGCTTGCACACAAGATGGAGCTGGTGAGTTGACTGCATCTACCTTGTTTCTGCAGTGTGTATAATGTTGTAGTTTCATGTATAAAAGTATATAGGATTTCTTAGCTGCTATTTTTATAAAATTTGCAGTTGGTATAAAGTTGTATAATTGTGTATAAAATTTGTATAATTTTCTGAATCCTAATATCTATTTTGTATAAACAAGAAAAATCCTTCCACTTGCATATGCAATTGTAGATTCAGAGAATAATAAATCTTGGGAGTGGTTCTTTGTCCAGATAAAGGGTACTTTTGGAGTTAGGAAAGGGATGCGTATGGTTTCAGATAGAAATGAAAGCATCTTCAATGTCACAAAAGTTGTGTACCCAGAAGTACCACATTGTATTTGCATGTTTCACTTGTGGCAGAATGTAAAGCGCACATTCAAGAAACATCACAAACAATTGAAGGATATCTTCTTTGCTTTGGCTAGAGCTTACACGATAGAGAAGTTTGAGTACCATATGACAGAGATGTGCAAAATTGATCCGAGGGTGCAGCCTTACTTGTTCGAAATTGGCTACGGAATATTGTCTAGGGCATATTCCAAAGTGAAAAGGTCGATGGTAATGACTTCCAATATTGCAGAGTCAATTAATGCAACAAACAAGGATGCTAGAGAGTTACCAGTAATGCGATTGCTGGAGTACATGACAAATTTGCTACAACAGTGGAATAACAAAATAGAAAAAGTGCAATGGAGACATCTACAGAGCTTGGCAAAACGTACGACAAATTCCTTCGGGAAAATCTGATTGCATCAGAGCAAATGATGGTAAAATGAATAAAATATAATGATTCTTGGCACTGTTGACTTGCATTTTACTGCTTGTAAAAGGATGTATAACTATGTATAATAATGTATAATGTTCTTTAACTTTTGTTATTAAAAAATTTTTTTTTTACAGGTGAGGCCTGCTACGGAGCAGTTATACATTGTGTTTGAAGGGGTAAGGCGAAACATACTGTGCCTTGAAGAGGGAACATGCAGTTGCGGAAAATTTCAAATAGATGAACTTTCATGTCCGCATGCTTGGGCGGTTTTGAAGAACCAGTAGCTGAAATCTTGCTAATATTGCTATTTTTACTACAAGAAGGATAAACTCCTTAGAACTTATGAATTTTCAGTGAATCCGATGTCAGATGAGAGTTTATGGGTAATCCCAACAGAGGTTCTGGAAGATGTGGTCCTACCACCTAAAGGGAGAAGGAATACATGAAGGCCAAGAAAGGAAAGACTCAAACCTGGTTTAGAAAAATAGTATAAGAGGGCGTTTTCATGTTCTGTATGTGGACAAGGTGGTCACAATAGAAAAACATACAGAAATCGACCAAAATAAATAGTTGAAAACATAAAACTTCCTATTACATTGGTTGTCATGTTGAGTAGTTAAGTTTCACAAACAATAGAGTTACAAATGTTGAGTAGTTAAGTTTCACAAGCACCTGAGATGTTTCATTATACATGTTTTGATTATCCAATAATAGTGTCTTGCTGTTTTTAATGGTGCTAAATATATTGATAGATTGTAGAAATACAAAACAGAACTGCAAACAATCAATTGTATTATATGTATACAGATGTATAAATGAGAGTATAAGTTTGTATAACTATGTATATTATTGTATACATATGTATAAACCCTGCTACATTAACAAAACTACAATCATAATAAAAATACATACTTTGTTAAAGGACAAAAGCAACTGAAATATTCATTAAAATGTAATTCATTTACAGCCACAATGTGTAATGACTACCACAAATTATACAAAAATAAAAATATTTATAATATCCTTTAAGGTTATCTCACAAGTATCAGAATAGTACTTAAACAAAACTAGGCAACAAATCTTGATACATAGAAAAACTATAGTAAAATGGAAAAAACAGAACTGCTTTCTCGGTCATCCCCTCTTCCTCTTCCTGAAAAGTCTCCCTGTGATTTCATCACCACTAACTGCACCGGACTGTTGTTGTTTCCTTCCATAATCCCACAACAGAGATCCCTACCGGGTGCGAAGTGTCTTAATGTCAAAATTATCTTTTCAAATTTGCTTACCAAGGATGAAATACTCAACAAAGCCAGCAACAAAAGCACCACAATTATTGTAATTAAAAAGAAATAAATCAGATTCAAATAGGTACACCAATAGTAAAATAGTAAAACAATTGAGATTAACCTACCGTTTGATCTGTTGGGGCACATTATTAACCAAATTAATCTGCAAAGTATCAAAACGGGATTTATCGGTATATGCACCATTGTTCCAATCAATGCCCTTCTTCTCGACATAAAAATCAGAACTCTTAAAGAAGTAAGGTATCAGAATTGCATAAGGTAATGCCGCATCCAAATTAAGTCTATCATTAATAGCTCCACGATTATAGTCATAGATGTGGATGCACCTATCTATGAACGTAAACAACCCCAAAACGCAATGGCCCAAGTTTGCTCTTCCGCGCTTCACATAGATAGGGAATAAGACGTGGTCAACAGTGTGCCACGGTGCATTTGCATCACAATAATATCCTCTAATGTACTCTTCTTTCTCATGCCCTTCAGGAATCAGTGAAGGATCTTGATTCACTTTGAATTCTTTATACAGGGAGTTGATTTTGTTACCAAAGGCAAAGTCGATTGTAGTAAACCGCATGGAAACACTCGGCCCATATTTTCCCCTCTTCCTCAAATAATAAAAGAGGACATCCAAGTGCTAAGACAAGAAATAATACAAAACAAACATCATTACCAGATTTTTTAAATATAGAAATTTAATCACTATTATACAGAGTTATACATATTTATACAAGGTTATACAATCTTATACTATGATTATACAAAGCTATGTATAGAGTCTCAAACAATAAAGATATGAAACAAATAAAAAAACACTGTCACTACCCAAAGTCTACTAAGGGTCGTCGTGGCGCGGACACCTATGTTTGGCAAGCCAACTAGAATACTTAATTAAATTCTCGTTATAACAATTTTGAAAATATTTCTTTTATACGATTTAAACAAGACTCAGTATATTCCTCCGAATAAACTATATTCCTCCGAATAAATAATGAAATATTTAAACAACATTTAAGATTTTCAAACAATCCAAATACATCCCCAGAACCCGGTGTCACAAGTACATGAGCAACTACTGATAAAAAAGATAAAATACAACCTCAGTCCGAAATACGGTGGAAAGAGAATAAAATATAAAGGCTGAAAGGAACTACACTAGTTGCGGTCGCCTCGAATGATGCAGCTCACCTAGTCCCAGAAACGTCCGCGCTGCTACGCCCAGTAGGCTGCTAGAGGTATATATATATATATATATATATATACCTGTGCAACAAAAATGCACAGAAGTGTAGTATGAGTACGTAATCAACGTGTACTCAATGAGGATCCCGCCTAATCCCGGAGGGGTAGAAACGAGATGGTCAACTTGACACTCTCTAATAGTCCAACGATTATTTATCCTTAATATACATATTAAACAGTGGATTTATTTTATAAACATGATTTTAATCCAGATAGAGGAAACAAGTAAACACACAATTCTTTCATAGGAAATTTTCCAAGATTTCTTTTCATTATTAACAAAATGATCTCGAGCCAGAGTGAGGCATGTAACAACTTAAATAAGTCCAGGCGGCAATACAAGCATGCGCAAATCACACCGAGGCGATTGCCCGATCCAACAGAAATAAATGTGCACTTGCCGAGAGTCGACGGCGTGCCTACAGATGCATCTATTAATCTGCCGAGGTGTTCGGCCCGTTCCAAAAATAAACACGCACAAACAGACAATCAATCAAGAAGTCAACATGGAGAAATTATCCAA
>MU667877.1:28683-39412 GCA_026770625.1 Nicotiana glauca
ATAACAAAATACCGAGTATCGGTCGTAAGCATACTGAGTGCATAATGATATCTACATATAGAGTTGTAAGCCACAAAACTCAAACACAATCCAAAAATCATAACACCTTACAGCACAGAAAAAACAACTCATAGATATCCCCAGATCACTAGCAGGTTCAATAACGATCGAATCAACCTATCCTTCATCAATACAATTCGGGGCCAACCAAGCTAACTCAAGATAAACACATATCCAATCAGATTACTAACAAACTCATTGCCAAGAAGCCTGAAGCTGCTCCTTCCACTACTATAACTCATGCCGGAGCCGTACTATACGGTGCCCGGTGCCAAATAAATGCCGAATTCCACAATCTCGCCCCATATGCCCGGCCATAAGGAAAGCATCCGAAAAAGTCCTTCATTACCGGAACTGAATCAATGGTAGAAACCTCTATACTGACATCCGTCACAAAGGCCCAGTTAAGGAAAGCAATCCTTCCCAGCCGTCCACTGGTCTTTGGAATACATACCATTCTGCTAGAACATAGTCCGATGCACCTCGCCACACAACCTGTGGCATTTTCTAACATAACTCATAGCACAATAGTCTAGAATAACCCAACACTGAGACAACCAGTCTACATCCCAATATCATACCCATAATCTAATATCCAAGCAAAGAAAGATCCACTCGGGCTTCCAAATCCCAATAGCCGCTAACGGTACCAATACACACGATTCACAACCACTACTTAGCCTGAACATGAGAACTCCCAGTCTCCAACTCCATATAGCACACGAATCACTGTACCTGATCCCAAATTCCGCCGTATGAATACATATTACATCTCAAGTACCCAATCATTCCACGAAAAGATATTCTTAAAATTCTCCTGTGCCATCAAACACACTCAGATATCAGCAGTCGATCTAGCAAGAAAGTGCCGCAATACTACTGAAGTATCATCATTCAAATCACATTACCCTTCTTTCGAGACATACACTCTCGTCAAATCACTTCCAATTAGCAGTACCATTTCCTTGATTACCTGAGGCTACCCATTGCCTAGGAATTTTATGAACTTTTTTTCAGAACTAAACTGTAACTCATCTAGCCAAGACCTTCCGTCAATCCTATCTAGAAGAAGAATCATAACATATTCCATGCTTCACTTACCCATAGAAAATATATACATCTCCGAACCACGGTAAAACTCAACAAGAGCTCTCTCCCAATTCCGTCTATCAAATTTCCTTTCTAATTCGTCATCAACTTGATATTTCTCCCTCGCTGTAGCATCACAATGCCTCCATCCAGGCCTACCACACGAGACTCGAACATAAGACCACACTATCTAAGACCCATAGACCACCGAATACTCTCTCAGCTGTTCACAGAAATATAACCTTCCAGAATATTTTACCCCGAAGAACTTCCTGCGAATCTGAAATTTGTTACCATTACTTTTGTCACAACCCTAATTCGCCAATCGTGAACACGTCATGACGGCACCTAGTCACAATGACTAGGTAAGCCTAACAGTGCGGAAGTAACAACTGATACAAAAATATTAAATCAAAAATTAGACAACTTAAGGAAATGTATATAACTTGCTGATTGGCACATACACTTTGACATTACAAATTCAGAAATAATAATCCCAAAACCAGAAATCTCACGGAAACCACAGGCTAATAGAAATACAATACACTGCTCCAACTCTGGAATGTCTACACAATCGAAGAAAAGGAAAATCAAATATTACAGCTGGAATAAGATAGAGACTCCTGGTCTGCGGACGTGGCAGATATACCTCAAAGTCTCTGAATATCGCTCTTGGATCACTAATAGCGCGCCTGACCGAAGGTACCTGGATCTGCACATGAAAACATGCGCAGAAGAGGCATGAGTACACCACAGCGATACTCAGTAAATGCCAAGCCTAACCTCGGTTGGATAGTGACGAGGAAGGTCAAGGCCCTACTGAGACAAATATAATAATAAGGCTGACAACAGTATGAGATAAGCAGGAATAAGGATATACAATTATAAATTAGACCGGACTATACAAACAACAATTAATACATAGAAAATAAGATAACACAGAGTAAACAGCTCAATACCAGTACCAAAAATGAGGATCTCGCAGGATACCGTCCTGTAGTCCTTTTTATCAATATGTATGAGGATCTCCCAGGAATCTAACCCGTAGTTCCAAATATAAATACCCAGTACTGGAGGAATCTACCGGCTGCATTGCCGTAGTTCCATATAATTGTGCAGGGGTATCTCCCAGGAATCAAACCCGTAGTCCCAAGTAAACAAACAAGGGGGGAGCTCCCGGAATCCCACATCCGTAGTCCCAATGTAAATACACAACCAAGTTCAGAGAAATATTCAGAAATTGAAGCACAACAATACAAGGAAACAATTAAATTCAGGCCTAACATGCTTCACATGGTTACAATCAAGGCAAAATAATCAAATAGGCAATTTGGATCAATTTAACATGCTTTTCTATACTAGCACATGCTATAATAGCAAGTAGATTAAAACAGATACGAAGGAAACTCAGCTCAAGTATTTTTTTTAAGTAAAAATTCGTATTTTCAACAATTAGCTCAAGTACACGCTTGTCACCTCACGTACAAGGCATTCAATTACCAATTTTATATCTTAAGGGACAAAGTCCCCCACACAAGGTTAGACAAGCCACTTACCTCGAACCGGCTCAAAATTCAATCCAAAATCACGTTCTTGCCACGAGTATTCGACTCCAAATGGCTCAAATCTATTCAATTAAATTGCATAATGTAAATAATAATTCAAGTAATTTATTCTATAATTAAATTCTAAGCTAATACGCAAAATTATGTAAAATGACCAAAATAACCCTCGGGACCACGTGCCCGGATTCTGAAAATTTTTGAGAATAAATATTATCCACAACTCATATGGTGTATATCCATAAAATCATCCAATTTCGTCTATGAATTGGCCCTCAAATCAAGGATTTACCAATTTTTCAACTTTGGGGCTCAAAATCCTAATTTCTACCATCCAAATACGGATCAAAATAGAAACCAACAGAAATAATCATGGAGAAACATAAAAATAAAGGTCAGATATTTACCCCCTTGTTGAGACGAGAACAACGCCGCAAAAATTACCTCAATCGGAGCTCTAGAACTCAAGATATGGCTAAAATGCTAAATTTCTCGGATAAAAATAACACTGCCCAGATTTAATTTTCGGAATCACTGTTCACGCAGAATCACTGTTCATGCGCGTTGCACTGTTTCCCTGCGCGGTTACTGTTCACACGCGGGTACTGTTCACTGCTGCTACAAATTACACCAGCAGCCAATTAATTGCAGCACAGTCATATTTTACAAAAATGTCTCTAACTCCATCATACGAACTCGGAATTAGACAATTCTTGTTCTTATGAGTCAAAATAATAATACTACAAACATAACCTTTCAATTAAAACTCAATTCGGAGTTCGTTTGCCCAGTTCAATACCCATTTCGCTCGTTAAATAATTAACTCACATATCGCGTCAAAAACCCAATCGCGACTTGATGAAATTAAGCCAAAATTTCCAAATCAGTCCTATAATTCATGATTCAAATTCTGGAAGTCTCGAAATTAAATTTCGATCTCTGGAACTAAAAATGGACCTTTGGATCATTACATGTTTATGCTTAAAACAATAATAATCTTCCAAAAATGACCCGTTGGGCATCCGAAACACATCCGAGGCTCCCGGGACCTCAACCAAAAATACCAACACCTCCTAAAATATCATACAAACTTGTTCAAATCATCAAAACACCTCTATTAACACTTAAATCATCGAATTATAACGAATTCAAGCCTAAGTTCTTTTAAAACTTCAAAAACACACATTCGATCAAAAACCCGACCAAAACATATCCGAATGACTTGAAATTTTGCACACATATCCCAAATCACCTAATGAAGCTACAGCAACTTCCGGAATTCTATTCCGACCCTCCGATCAAAATTTTACCTATCAACCGGAAATCGCAAACATACTAACTTTCGGCATTTCTAGCCTAAATGAGCTACGGGCTTCTAAAATACATTCCGATCACGCTCCCAACCCCGAAATCACCTAACGGAGCTAACAGAACCATCAGATTTCCATTCCCAGGCCGTCTTCACACAGTTCCAATTACGGACCATTTTTCAACTCTTAAGCTCTCATTTTGGGACTAAATGTCCCAAAACACTCCGAATTCAAACACAGAACGTCCCGTCAAATCAAAATAGCAGAAATGAACTTAGAGGAAGCAGTTAATAGGGGAACGAGGTATAAACTCTAAAAATGACCGGCCGGGTCGTTACATTCTCCCACACTTAAAAATTTGTTCGTCCTCGAACGACAATAAAGAACATACCTGGAGTAGTGAAAAGATGAGGGTATCGACTACACATATCCCGCTCGGTCTCCCAAGTCGCCTCCTCGACCGGCTGGCCCCGCCATTGAACCTTTACTGAAGCTATATCCTTTGACCTGAGCTTTCGGACCTGCCTATCCAATATTGCCACTAGCTCCTCAACATAGATAGATCCTTGTCCAATTGGACTGAGCTGAAATCCAACACGTGCGACGGGTCCTCGTGATATCTTCGGAGCATCAAAAAATAAAATACCGGATGAACTCCTGCCAAGCTGGGAGGTAGTGCAAGCTCATAATCAACTTCTCCAACACGCTTCAATATCTCAAAAGGGCCAATAAACCTCGGACTCAACTTCCCTTTCTTCCCAGATCTCATAACGCCTTTCATAGGTGAGACCTGAAGTAGAACCCGCTCACCAACCATAAAGGAAACATCACGAACCTTCTGGTCCGCATAACTCTTCTGTCTGGACTAGGCTGTACGGAGTCGATCCTGAATCACCTTGACCTTTTCCAATGCATCCTGAACCAAATCTGTACCCAATAGCCTTGCTTCACTCGGCTCAAACCAACCCACCGGAGATCTGCATCTCCTACCATATAAAGCCTCATACGGGGCCATCTGAATGCTGGATTGATAACTATTATTATAAGCAAATTCTGGCAATGGCAAGAACTGATCCCAAGACCCTCTGAACTCAATCACGCACGCACGAAGCATATCCTTAAGAATCTGAATGGTGCGCTCGGACTATCCGTCCGTTTGGGGGTGAAATGTTGTGCTCATTGTCACCTGAGTACCCAACTCCTGCTGAACAGCCCTCCAGAACCGTGATGTAAACTGAGGACTCCTGTCCGAGATGATAGTAACCGGAACACCGTGCAGATGGACAATCTCCCTGATGTAAATCCCCGCTAACCGCTCCGCTGAGTAAGTAGTACACACCGGTATGAAATGAGCGGACTTGGTTAGCCGATCCACAATAACCCAAATAGAATCAAATTTCTTCGCCGTCATAGGGAGACCAACTACAAAATCCATGGCGATCTTTTCCCATTTCCACGCTGGAATCTCAATCTGCTGAAGTAACCCACCCGGTCTCTGGTGCTCAGCCTTTACCTGCTGACAGTTGAGGCATTTAGCTACGAATCCTGCTATGTCTTTCTTCATCCGCCTCCAATAGTAGTGTTGTCTCAAATCCTGATACATCTTCGCGGCACCCGGATGGATGGAATACTGCGAACTATGAGCCTCTACCAATATCAACTCCCGAATATCATCAACATTGGGTACACAGACCCGACCCTGCATCCTCAATACCCATCCTCACTGATAGTCACATCCCTGGCATCGCCATGCTCAACCCTGTCCTTGAGGACAATAAGTGGGGGTCATCATACTGCCGTTCCCGGATACGATCAAATAATGAAGACCGAGAAACCACGCAAGCTAGAACCCGACTGGGCTCCGAAAGTTCCAATCTCACGAACTGACTGGCTAAGGCCTGAATATCCATCGCCATAGGCCTCTCAGATGCTGGTAGATATGCAAAACTACTCAAACTCTCTTCCCGGCGACTCAAAGCGTCAGTCACCACATTGGCCTTGCCCGGGTGATACAGAATAGTGATGTCATAATCTTTCAATAACTCCAACCACCTTCTGTGGCGCAAATTTAGATCCTTCTGCTTGAACAGATGCTGCAAACTCCGATGATCCGTATAAATCTCACAAGGCACGCCATACAAATAGTGATGCCAGATCTTCAAGGCATGAACAATAGCAGCTAACTCAAGATCATGGACAGGATAATTCTTCTCATGTACTTTTAACTGTCTGGACGCGTAGGCTATTACCCTACCGTCCACCATCAATACCGCTCCAAGACCAATCCTCGAGGCATCACAATAGATAGTATAAGAACCCGAACCTGTAGGCAATATAAGAACTGGGGCTGTAGTCAAGGCTGTCTTGAGCTTCTGAAAGCTCGCCTCACACTCCTCTATCCACTGAAATGGAGCACCCTTCTGGGTCAATCTAGTCAAAGGTGCTGCAATCGAAGAAAACCCCTCAACGAATCGACGGTAATAACCCGCCAAGCCGAGGAAACTACGAATCTCTGTAGCTGAGGAGGGCTTAGGCCAACTCTGCACTACCTCTATCTTTTTCGAATCAACCAAAATACCCTCGCTCGACACCACATGACCCAAGAAAGCCACAGAATCTAACCAAAATTCACATTTTGAAAATTTTGCATACAATTTCTTCTCTCTCAGGGTTTGAAGCACTGTTCTCAGGTGCTGCTCATGATCTTCCCGACTTCGGGAGTATACCAGAATATCATCTATGAAAATTACCACAAACGAATCAAGATATGGCCTGAACACACTGTGCATCAAATGCATAAAGGCTGCTGGGGCATTGGTCAGCCCAAATGACATAACAAGGAACTCGTAATGACCATACCGAGTCCTGAAAGCAGTCATCGGAATGTCTGGCTCCCGAATCTTCAACTGATGGTAACCTGAGCGTAAATCAATCTTAGAAAATACCAGTGCGCCATGAATCTGATCAAATAGATCATCAATACGAGGCAAAAGATAACGGTTCTTCACTGTAACTTTATTCAACTGGCAGTAATCAATACACATAAGCATAGAACCATCCTTTTTCTTCACAAATAATACCGGAGCACCCCAAGGTGAAACACTGGGTCAAATAAAACCCTTATCAAGAAATTCCTGTAACTGATCCTTCAACTCCTTTAATTTAGGAGGAGCCATACGATACGGAGGAATAGAAATAGGCTGAGTACCTGGCAACAAATTAATGCCAAAATCAATGTCCCGATCGGGCGGCATGGCCGGAAGATCAGTTGGGAATACATCGGGATAATCCCGTACCACTGGGACTGAATCAACAGAAGGGGTATCAACACTGACATCCCTTACATAAGCTAAGTAAGCAGCACACCCCTTCTCAACCATACGTTGAGCTTTAAGAAAGGATATAACTCTACTGGGAGTGTGATCTAAAGTACCACTCCACTCAATATGTGGAATACTTGGCATAGCCAACATCACGGTCTTAGCACGACAATCAAGAATAGCCTAATGCGGCGACAACCAGTCCATGCCCAAGATAATATCGAAATCCACCATGTCAAGTAATAATAAGTCTGCTCTGGTCTCAAAACCACGAATAATAACCACACATGATCGATAAATGCGGTCCACAACAATAGAATCTCCCACAGGAGTGGAAACATAAACAGAAGAGCTCAAAGAATCTCGGGGCACGCCCAGATGTTGAGAAAAATAAGAGGACACATATGAATAAGTAGAGCCGGGATCGAATAGAACCGATGCCTCTCTGTGACTGACTAGAATAATACCTGTAATAACAGAATCGGAGGCAACATCCTCGGTACGGGCACAAATAGCATAATATCTGGCTCGGCCTCCCCCTCGAGGGCGACTTCTATCTCCCCAACCTCCGCCCCTAGCTGGCTGGGCAGGTGGGGTAGCAGCTGGAGCTGGAAAAACAACTTGTGAACTCTGTGGAGCACGCTGAGGCTATGAAGTCTGAGAAGGCGCACCCCTCCCAAGTCTGGGGTAATCCTTAACCATGTGGCATGTGTCACAACACTCAAAAAAGCTCTAGGAGGGCGCGGTGGCTATGACTAGATGGGTCCAGACCTGCTGGACTGACCTCTGAAAGCACCCCGCGCAGGAGGCGCGCTAGAAACCGGAGGTGCATAGTAAGGCTCCTGAGATTTAGGAGGAGCTAGAGTACTGCTGGATGAAGGAAGAGCCGAATGAACTGGGCGACCCATATAGCCCCTACCATGATGCCCTGCTGCTGGGGTACGGGTACCAGAGAAGTGACCCGACTCTCGAGTCATCTTGGCCTCTCTCTCCGCCCTATCTCTGGCGTGCAAACCCTCAACCCTCCTAGCAATGCTCACTACCTACTGATAAGGAATATCCATCTCCAACTATCGAGCCATGCTAGATCTGATGGATGGAATAAGACCCTCAATAAATCGGTGAACCCTCTCGCGGACAGTAGAAACCAAGGTCGGTACATGTCTGGCTAACCTAGTGTAACGGATGGCATACTCTGAAACGGTCATAGCACCCTGGTGCAAATGCTCAAACTGCTCGCGCCATGCATCCCTGAGGCTCTGGGAACAAACTCCCTCTCGAACATATCTGAAAATTGTGCCCAGGTCGGAGAGGCAGCCTCGTCTGGACTGTCCAACTCAAATGTGCGCCACCAATCATAGGCGGCTCCCCGAAGCGGGAAAGCTGCGAAAAAACCCCACTCGAGGCAGTAATACCCATAGTGCGAAAAATGCGGTGACAATTCTCTAGGAATCCCAAGGCATCATCTGTAGCTAATCCGCTGAAAACCGGAGGGTCATACTTCTTGAACCTCTCTAGTCTCCGCTGCTCATCCTCAGAAGCAGGTGTCCCATCCTCGGGCTAAACTGATGCTGCCGGCCGAACAAGGATGATATCTGGGACCTGCTCAACATGCACTCGTGGCTCAGGAGTGCGGGCGGCGGGAGTCTGTACTCCTCCCCCGGCCTGGGATGTAGCTGCAGAAAAAGGAAGCAATCCTGCCTGTGACAGTGTAGCATACCCACTCATAAATTGTGTCAGTGCCTCCTGAATAGCTGGAGTAGTAGTGGTTGTAGGTGTGTCAGGTGTCTGGGCCCCGACTGGATTTGCTGGTGGTACCTTAGCGGCAGCTTGCGCAGGTGCTCTAGCTGCACCACGCGGGCGTCCACGGCCTCTGCCCCAGCCCCTGCCTCTGGCGGCTACAGGAGGGGGTGCAGGTGCCTGATCGTCCTGGGTAGCGCGTGTCCTCACCATCTGTGAGAGAATAGAAAGACAGACATTTAGACTAGGTTTCCAAAATATCGTACGACAAGGAAATCAAATAAAGAGGAGATTTTTCCTAAACAGTTACATAGCCCCTCGTAGATAAGTACACACGTCTCCGTACAGATCAGCGAGACTCTAAAAAACCGGCCTGTGTTCCGTGACTCCTATGAACCTAGAACTCTGATACTAACTTTTCACGACCTTAATTCACCAATCGTGAACACGTCATGACGGCACCTAGTCACAATGACTAGGTAAGCCTAACAGTGCGGAAGTAACAACTGATACAAAAATATTAAATCAAAAGTTAGACAACTTAAGGAAATGTATATAACTTGCCGATTGGCACATACACTTTGACATTACAAATTCAGAAACAATAATCCCAAAACCCAGAATCTCACGGAAAACACAGGCTAATAGAAATACAATACACTGCTCTAACTCCGGAATGTCTACACAATCTAAGAAAAGGGAAATCAAATATTACAGCTGGAATAAGATAGAGACTCCTGGTCTGCGGACGTGACAGATATACCTCAAAGTCTCTAAATATCGCTCCTGGACCACTGATAGCGCGCCTGACCGAAGGTACCTGGATCTGCACATGAAAAACATGCGCAGAAGAGGTATGAGTACACCACAGCGGTACTTTGTAAGTGCCAAGCCTAACCTCGGTTGGGTAGTGACGAGGAAGGTCAGGGCCCTACTGAGACAAATATAATAATAAGGCTGACAACAATATGAGATAAGCAGGAATAATGATATATAATTATAAATTAGACCGGACTGCACAAACAACAATTAATACATAGAAAATAAGATAACACAGAGTAAACAGCTCAATCCCAGTACCAAAAATGAGGATCTCCCAGGATACCGTCCTGTAGTCCTTTTTATCAATATGTACGAGGATCTCCCGGGAATCTAACCCGTAGTCCCATATATAAATACCCAGTACTGGGGGAATCTACCGGCTGCATTGCCATAGTTCCATATAATTGTGCAGCGGGATCTCTCGGGAATCGAACCCATAGTCCCAAAGTAAACAAACAAGGGGGAAGCTCCCGGAATCCCACATCCGTAGTCCCAATGTAAATGCACAACCAAGTTCAGAGAAATATTCAGAAATTGAAGCACAACAATACATGGCAACAAGTAAATTCAGGCCTAACATGTTTCACATAATTACAATCAAGGCAAAATAATCAAATAGGCAATTTGGATCAATTTAACATGCTTTTCTATACTAGCGCATGCTATAATAGCAAGTAGATTAAAACAGATACGAAGGAAACTCAGCTCAAGTACTTTTTTTTTAAGTAAAAATTCGTATTTTCAATAATTAGCTCAAGTACACGCTCGTCACCTCACGTACAAGGCATTCAATTACCAATTTCATATCTTAAGGGACAAAGTCCCC